>JABWTJ010000017.1:0-16055 GCA_016801875.1 Solanum sitiens | reverse complement strand
TTTTTATGCAAGAATTATTTGGATGATTGGGGTGGGGGGGGGGGGGGGGGGGGGGGGAGTGGGGACATGATCTTGAGTGAGAATATAGAATCATTTATGCAAGAAATGTTTGGAGTTTTAGAGGGTGTTGAGGTTTTTGGTGTCATTACGAGATTTCGAGGCAGAGCTAGAATTTTAGTTACGATGCGGAATACATTATTTAGTTAATTACATATTTACCTACAATACTAATATACCCAGTCTAGAGAGGGTAGAAGATAGAGTCACCACATCAAAAATGATATGTAACAGCAATTAATTAATGACGATAGTTTAATTGTTGTTAAATATGTATTTTAGCAATAGTTAACACCCTTTGTAAATGTCTCTAAAGCCTATAACGATAGTAGATCCAATGTCAACTAGCTAATGTCGGTAAAGATTTTAGCACACTCTTTGTAATGTGTATAGTTATTACTGTTAAAAGTTATTTTGGTTGCAATGAATTTATACGCAGATCTTATCTTATTTCAGAAATAAACAGGTTGTTTTCGATAATCTTCGGCTCAAGAAAAAAAAAAGTAGTAGTGAATGTAAAAGCACAACAACTCATTTTAAATATATAGTAACTACACAAAATAATATGATAATCAAAATACAAGAAACAATAAATAGTAACAGAGAATGAAGGACAAGAAACTAGGAGAGCAATACTACGACTACTAAGATGAACAAATAGCGAGATAGCAAGTTATTACCTACTAACTTACTATCTTAATCAATGTTCTCTACAACTTCTTATCTACAATCATATCCTCAGTAAACTTTATTAAATATCTTACTTAATACATATAAATAATTTATTCTATAAAATCAATAAATTAAAATTTTGAAATCTTATCTAGGATAATGAGGTGGGAGTAGGGTGAGTTTGAACTGAGTAGATGTGAGTGATATGATAGGTGGGTACATGATGCTCTTGAGTGAGAAATTGAAACCAAGGTAGGGTCAATAAGACATTTGAAGCCATGGGGGGAGACAGAAAAGAAAAGAAGAATATTTCATAATTTTTTTAGTATATAGTCTATTACATTATTGGTGTTGCTTAACTAATGATGATATGTTATATTTTGTATTTTTCAAGTTTCAAATTATACTTGCTAATTACTTTTCGTTGTTGTCTAAAATTTAAAATTCTATATCATTTACAATATCATATAAAAGTTTATAGAAATGTATTTTTTAACTTGATGTCAAATGATATTTATATATATCCTTCAACTTTTGTTGTCTACAAGTAGACACTTATACTTGTATAAAATTAAACAAAATAAATATATTCGTCCTATGTGACATCCTATATTGTAATTTTGTGTACTATGTGACAATTTACGTGTATTACATTATATAGGACATGTGTGACTCTGCTCGTTCTATTTTATACAAGCTTAAATGTTTATTTGTCCAAATCTAAAATTAAAGAATAGATACCAGCTGAAGCGAGGTTAAAAAATATTTTTTATGTATTATATTTAGGGAAAATTACATAGTTAAGCAAACTTATACTACTTAATTATCTACTATAGCTAATGTTTGTTTATATTACCATTCGCAGCCATTTAATTTTGATAATTACGCTTTTTAATTCTTCTTAATTTGTATAACCGCGTACTCTTTTCCTTCAATACAGATGAGCCCCATTCTCTCTCTTCAATCACTTTTTCTTATTTTCTCCTTTATTATCTCAATTAAAATTGATTTGAAATTTTGAAATTTTCATTGATTCCCTCTCAATCGTGATTTCTTATTTATGGTAAGTTTTTTTACTGTTAAATTCTCTTTAAGTTGTTATGATTCTCTTTATATTTTTATTTGTGATTTCATTATTTTATCGATTTGTATTTGTATATCACTGAGATTTTTTTTGATTTTTTAGATTTTCAGTTGGATTATGGATGAAGATACATCCTCTAGGAGAGTCACGAGAGGTATAATTTAGTCAAACAAAACTGGACGATTTTTCGACATTTTTTTCCATCTCTTATACATATACAACCAACAGTTTTTGTATAAAACTGTTTATACATATTTGACTGTTTATACATATTCAATTGCTTGTATGTATTCAACTGATTTTGTATATGAAGTTTTTGTATTTGGAGTGTTATACGTATTCATCTGATTTTGTTTATGAAATGTTTGTATTTGAAGTGCTATATATATTCAACTTATTTTGTATATGAAGTGTTTGTATTTGAAGTGTTATATGTATTCAACTGATTTTGTATATGAATTGTTTGTATTTGAAGTGTTATACATATTCAACTGGTTTTTGTATAACGCATTTATACGTACTCAACTGATTTTGTTTATGAAGTGTTTGTCTTTGAAGTGTTATACGTATTCAGCTGATTTTGTATATGAAGTGTTTGTATTTGAAGTGTTATACATATTCAACTGATTTATACAATTGTGGACGTATACAAAATGATATAAACTACGGTAGATTATACAATTGATTTCTACTTTTTGCATTGAAGTACTCAAATTGTAGATATCAAGTCGTCTCTCGCGATCAATTCAAATACAACTGAAAACAAATTCTTCAATCACATCTCCACTTATCAATGGAGTAATTATACAATCACGAATAATTAGTTGATTCTTAATCTATTATACAATTGCAAACAATTGTTCGCATGAAACTCCAATTATTAATGGAGAATTTATACAATTACATATACAAATTAGTTCACTTGCTTTGTTTTTTCAAATTTTTCATCTAGATGAATGCAAATCAGAAACACAAATCAATGCAAATCAAATATACGTTTTTGCACGAAAATTCAACATACATACAAATGAGTTGAATCCATAGTATAACCTACTTGCTTGTATAATGATGAAATTATTGAATTTTTATTTTTGCATGTATAATGATGAAATTGTTTGAATTTTCATTTGAGTTGCAGATTGGTAAAGATAGCATGAACTCATGATATTGTTCGTATGAATGAGTCCTATTTGTCAAAGAGATATAATCACGTCAATTAAGTGATTGTTTTCTTCCAAAATTATCGTCCTTCCTTTAAAAAAAATATTCAAATTTTGTATAATACAAATATAATACCAAATATACAAACGCTGTCATTTAAAATATAGCTATAGCTTGTAATTAGCAAACTATAGCTATGGAGCGTACTTAAATTATTTTGAGTGGCTATATGCGAAAATTTTCCTATTTATTAGATAAGATTCAAATAATTATATAGTTTTTTATTTAGATTCTATGTTTGTTTTTTAAAAAATCTATTGAATATATGTTATAAATATTCATTTATAAATTGAAACTAAAAAGAACTATGAGTTTAATTAAAGACTTTCCAATTAATATTAGAAATGCAAATGTTTCATTTATGTGGAAGAGTTATGAAAGTCAAAATACACATTGATACAGTCCTTCACTAATACATTGATTCCTAAATAATACATCATGTTTTCTTTCTTTTTCTCTTTCTCGTAAAATTACACTGAATATAATGTTGAACATATTTGCTCTTGTGGTTTTGATGATATTGTTTTTTCCTCAGTGTTTCTTTGCTTCTTTCTCCGCCTGCAAACATGTCAAGTTTCATAATACAAATTAATTAATAACTCAATTTTAAAGTGTAAATATTATTTAGAGTCCGAAGCCTAAAGGGTGAAAAATGTTAATAAATATTCCAAAACGGTATATGAAATTTCTTTTTAACCAAAACGGCAAAATCGCTCACGAAGTAGCGATTTTGTCCGCCGAAAAAAGCAAAATCGCTGCTATAGCAGCGATTTGTTAAATTTGATTATTTTTTTTTAAAAAAAAAAATTTAAACAAAATCGCTCCCAAAGGAGCGATTTTCAAAATAAAAACTTTTTTTTATAATTTTTTTTAATATATCGCTGCTGAGGCAGCGGCTTGTTTAAATTTATTTTTTTATTTATTTTTTGCTTCCTTTTTTTTTAAAAAAGAAAAGTTTAAATAAAAAAAAATATTTTTTTAAATCAAATCACTGTCAAGGCAGATATTTTAATTAAATTTTTTATTTATTTCTAAAATCAAATCGCTAAAAAAATTTTGATTTAAAATCGCCGCCATTTGATTTTAAAAAAAAAAAAAAAGAATTTAATTAAAAATCGCTGCCAATTTTTCTTTTAAAAAAATTGATTTAAACTTTTTTTTAAAAAAAGCAAAAAATAATTTAAAAATAAAATTAAACATAAGCAGCGACATATTAAAAATATTATTAAAAAAAAAATTATTTTGTAAATCGCTCCTTTGGGAGCGATTTTGTTTAAATTATTATTCTTTTAAAAAAAACAAATTTAACAAATCGCTGCTATAGCAGCGATTTTGCTTTTTCCGGCGGACAAAATCGCTACTCCGTGAGCGATTTTGCCGTTTTGGTTAAAAAAAAATTTTATATACCGTTTTGAAATTTTTGTTAACATTTTTCACCCTTTAGGCTTCGGACTCACATTATTTATTGTGAATTGCATGTCATAACACCCTTCTTCTTTTTTCTAACGATAATGTTAGTGCATAGAATTTAAACTGGGGTTTGAGAATTCGTACCGCTCTAACCACCTTGTCAAAGGCATCTGGTCCATACTTTTCTATATATCTTTCAACAGATTTCCTTGCATCAAGACTCATCATTTGGAGTGCTTTTCTTTGATTTTGTGGATAATTTGAGCTAACATGGCTACCAACTTTAACATGTTTTCTTATGAAATTTTCATGTATATAAGCTGCTCCATTGAAAATTGGTAGCACCAACCACATACAACATACAAGTTTGATGAATGGCCAGAATGGTAGCCTGAAAATGGAAGTAAAATCGTCAATTCGTCGTTATATTGCTCGTAGCTAACAAAATTTTATTATATGATAATAAGTCGATAATTAATTTTCATTGTTTTAGCTACAAAATTTGTCAGTCGCTAATTCATGGTGTTCTTAGTATTAACTCATTCAAAATGCATCAAGATAAATTACACCAAGGAACATGACTTCGTTCTGAATACATTTAACGATCAATAAAGTTTGAAAAGTCAAAAGAGAACTAATTTTTGAATTTCATGCATACAAGAAAGTTATTATTAGTTTTTTTTTTATGTTTATCTAAAATTTGATGAATAAAGTTATTCGACATATATAATTCTAATCATAAATTCTAGCATGAGAATTCAAAAATTAAAAAAATTCCACACTTAGGAATGTTATAGAAAAAGTTTTATTTTTATTCTATTTATTTTAATCAATATTATTTTTCAAAGAGATGTGTATCAATTGAACTCCCTAAAAAAAATAGTTGATTTTGTCACTAAAAACAAAAATTCATCACTAATCATATTTAACGATGAATTATTTTTTTTAAACAAAAAACATGTTAACTACAGGCTATTTAGTGATATATTATCAAAGAATTTCATAGCTAATTAAATTTTTTGATGTAAAATGATTGAGGTATGTACTGACAAACTGACTCGAACATCAGAATATATAGTGACAATAATTTGATCAGAATATACAAGTTATTGTACTTACCATTGGAGGACTTTCCAGCAAGATAACTCAAATAGAGTTATAAATGAATAGAGAACCCAATAGGTTAACCATTGTTGATCATCTAATGGTGAAGGGCTCTCAATTGCTCTCATAGAAGAATACCTTCAATATTCAAGAACAATAGTAAACATATGATGTTTGTTTTAATATGGTTAAAAACAAATCTGAACTATAATTTTTTTGTGAGTTTCATATTTTGACTATAAGTTGTTGTTCTTTTTACGTGAACTATCACCATGTGTATATTAAAATATACATAATTGAGTATATGGTGATAGTTCAGATAGAAAAAAAGAACAAATGTCTCGTCAGCTTCTATATGTGTTATAATAGTTCAAATTGGGAAAGACAATTATTAATAATTAGAATGTAAAACTCGCAAAAAAAATTGATAATTCAAATATTTTTTAATCATTAATTAACTAATAATTGATCAAATTGCAACTTACAAAGGATAGAGAAGCATCACCCCAGGGCTGTTAAGGAAAAAAAAGAGAAAAAATTGAAAAATTAGGTCTTAATTTATCAAAAACACAAAAATTATAAAAAAAAAAAAAGAACCCATAAAATAAAAAGTTTAATTCTATAGGAGGTCATTATTTTATTATCATTCACTACATATCTAACCCACAAAAAAAGTAAGGAAAATAAGATAAAAGAAGTTGGGCTTATATCTTTGGGTTTTTGTATAGCCGTTTATCAAAATAATAATATCTCTCTATATATATATATATATCTATGTATATATATATATATATATATATATATATATATATATCGATTTATAATTATTTTCCATGACCATCTAAATATGTAACTTTTCCATATATTTTTTTAGTAATACGACAAAATTTGGGATAGAATTGTTCATCGTAAATAGATTGAATTTAATAAAAAGGTTGATACAGAATGACGATATTAGCAAAATATTATATATGTATTATATAATTAAATAAATTTGAGGGGGTAAAAAAAGATATACATTTCGTTTCAATAATTAATAATCTACGAAAATTAAATTGAATTACCCGATTAATGCATTCAAACTTTTAGCAATAGTTCCAAGAGCACCCATTGCAAAATACTTTCTCTTTTTTTCCTCTTGCAAATTTGATCTTTTTATGAAGAAAATATGAGATATTTAAATTAATTTGAAAGATTTTATAAGTTAGGAATATTGTATATGAAAGCAATTAGAACAAGTAAAGCATATCTTTTTCAAAGTATAGAGAAAGTCTTCTTTACTCCTCCATGAAGGTATTGAGGGGGCGGATCTAAGGTACGAGGTTCAGTTTTTCAAGAATCTGATTTCGTATTTATCTGTTGAACATCTAATAACAAAGTACGTTCTTATTCATCAGCAATAGAATTAAAACTTATTTTTAAGTTTTCTTACTATCATTATGAATGCGAGTTTAATTCCCTTTTGACATTTAAAATAATGTTTTATCTTTTTCTTTTTTTATTTATTTAAAATTTGAGATTGTTAAATATCTATAAACTTTATATTTTGAATTTGATTATTCTACGATCATGCATGGTAAAAAAAAAGTTGAATTTTCTTTCCTACTACACTATCTTTGCCTCTACTTCACGTCAACCACATGCAATAAAATGAAATCTTAAAGTTAAACATTTTTAGTCGGCAAGTTAACTTTTTTGTTTTCGATATCGATGTATATTTAGTATATAACAAATGTATAATAAGTATATCTAGTCAGACGTTTTTATTTCTTTCGTAATATTGTAATAACGTTATAGAAAATTTTATTTAGATATATGACATGAGGCTAATGCTATCACGATTAAGTTAAATATAAATATCTAATATGAATATGTTCTTACAATCATGTATATACCATACCTAATAAATAAACTAATAACAATTTTCTAATATTTAATTTATATACATCAGGTGCAATTTATGTCAGATACATTATATTCAAGTGTGATTCACATGTATCTGAAATACATTGACTTTCTCGCTCGCCTCTCTCCCTCAGGGGCAAAGCTACATTGCATTAAGGGGGTTCATCCGAACCCCCTTTGTCGGAAAAATATATTATTTATACATGGTTAAAATAAGTTTATATGTATATATAGTAGATGTCGAACCCCCTTTGGCTATCTATTTCTATAGATTATGAACCCTCTTATTGAAAATTCTGGCTACGCCTTTGCTCTCGCTCTTTCTCCTTCTCGCCTCGCTCCCTATGTATCTAACTCGAAATCCAGCACAAATTCATTAATAAGTAAGACAATACGTAATTATTTCAAACTATAGAGTTCGTAAGTTTGTGTAATTTTACCAAATAAAAACCGAGAGTCAATTTGGGCCTTAAAAGCCCAAAAGAGTTGGCCCAATTAGTTGTTTCTCTTCGGGTTGGCGCCTTAGATCCATTTACCCAAAAAAAAACTTCACAACAATCCTTCACTCTCATCTCTTTCGTTTTTTTCACACAGTTACACCCTCACTGTGTGATTTTCTTCACACACAAACCCTAAATTCCCCTTCTTCTGTAACAACAACGCCAGAAAAGTTCTTCAATTCTCGTAAGTTTCTCTCTCTTACAGTGTTTCTCTCTCCTGTTTACGCCATAGATGGTTGTGTTGTTGTTGGAATTGGAGCTGTTGTTTATTTGGATATATATGTTGAAAAACCCGAAGTCCGAATGAATTTTGGGTTATATGTATGTTTTCACGATCCGATGTCTATAGGGTTTTAATTATTCTGCTTCTCCGACCCGACTTTTTTCCTTTTTTTTTAATCTGTAACCTAATATGGATCGGATTATGGGTTCGGGTTACTGGGTCGTGGTGACCCGGTTTGGGGAGTGTGAAATTGGGTAGTGGGTATTGGGTTGAGCTTTTTAGTCTTTGAATTTTGAATTTGAAGCATTAATTTGTGCTTAAAGTTACCATTTTTTTTGGTTTGCGTATAATGTTGTGGTTTGAAAAAATTGCACATGAGCAGAGGGTGTTTAGTAAACTGACTCTCTGTGTATACACTCTACCATCTCTAGGCTGCACTTGTGGGATTATTACTGAGTGTGTTGTTGTTGTTGTGCTTTGTGAATTAATGAGTAATTTTGGTGTTTGTCGGTTGTGTGTAGTTTAATTATAAATTTCTTGTTGTTGTCTTTAGTGGTTTTGAGGATTCATATGAAGCATAGTGTACTATATAACTTTGTCCACCAAGGCGTTTACAACATACTTGTTGAATTTTACCTTTCAACATCTTACTTGTGGTTGAAGTTTCCATCTTTGGTTTGCAAACAATGGTGTGCTTTGTAAATTCACGAGTAAGTTTGGTGTTATGTTGGCTAGAATTTTGTGAGTGCATAGTTTTATGTATTAGTTGTTGTTGTCTTTCGTGGTATTGAGGATTCATGTGAAGCAGAATGTACTTGGTTTACAACATACTTGTTGAATTTTGCCATTCAACGTTCTAATTTGTGGTTAATGTTTCCATCTTTGGTTTGTGAACAATGTTGTGCTTTGTAAATTAACGAGTCATTTTGGTGTGTTCTGTTGGCTAGAATTTCACGGGTGTGTAGTTTTATTAAAATTTTCTTCTTGTTGTCTTTGGTGTTATTAAGGATTCATACGGAGTTGAATGTACTCGGTAACTCTATTGACCAAGGCTTTTACAACTTACTTGTTGAATTATGCCTTTCAACATCTAATTTGTGGTTGAAGTTTCTGTCTTTGGTTTGCAAAACAATCTTGTGCTTTATAAATTAAAGAGGAATTTTGGTGATATGTTGGCTTAGAATTGCTTAATCATAAATTTCTTTCTTATTGACTTATGTGGGTTTGAGGAATCATATGGAGCAAAGTGGATATTGATGTTCATATTGCTGACCCCAACTCGTTTGGATTAAAGTTATAGTTGCCTTGTATAGCAGCTTAATACACCTTCAGAAAAGCATTTGATAAAGCTGTATATTTTTTTGTAATGTGTGCAAATTTGATAGTGTTATTTTGTAATGTAAATGGTACAGAAGTCTGGTTTGATGTGATGTGTGCAAATGGGTGTTTTTCCAATGTAAATGGAAGAGAAGTCGGGTCTAGATTTATTGGTAGATTTATAGTGTTTTCTGTACTGTAAATGGTAGAAAAGTCTGGTTTGATGTGATGTGTGTGGATTTGATCTGTTTTTTTGTAATGTAAATGGTAAAGAAGCCCGGATTGATGTGATGCGTGCGAATGTGATCGGTATTTTTTGTAATGTAAATGGTAGAAAAGTCCGGTTTGATGTGATGTATGCAAATTGGAGAAGTGTAATTTAAATGATAGAGAACCAGGCTAGGCTTTTTGGTATCTTATATATACCGTGCCTCGCCTAAAAATTTGTAATATGTATCTACATTCTTTTTGACTATCCTAGCATGAGGAATGGGCCTTAGTCATCTGTTTAGGTATGTGTCTAGAGTAACAGCTTAAAAGAACTAACTGCAGAAGTCACATAGGTAATGCAACATTGTAATATTTGAAGTTTTGAAAACTTTTGGCAACTAAAAAGAAAGCTCTGTCAATTAGTGAAATTTTTTTGTCACAGTAGCACACCAGACTTCGTTCAACAGGCAGGTTTTGAACTTGTGACATTTGTATGTTGTTGGACTACGCTGGATATGTTTTTGTTGTTGTTCTTGTTGTATGCTTAGTATAGTTTTCGGGCTAAGGTGATTGAATTGAGTCCCTTCATGCAATATAGATGTATTTCCTTTTTCTCCCAAGTATTACTTATTATTTCTTTATTCAGACTTTTTTAGAGGTTGGTTTTATGTGCAAGATATATATGGCGTCTTTGTGCTTCTGTGATTGACACTATATTATCCCAATTGATAATTTGAAGAACTGTATGATTTTAATTAGTCTGTGTTATTGAAGCTTTGTTGTTTCTTCATTATTCTGGTTTAGATTTAATAAATTGTCTGTCATTTTCCTCATGTCCCCTGAAAATATCCCAGGTATTGCTACAGTACTAGAAGCAATGGAGATAGAGGAAGAAGCAGTCATAGTCAATTCTAGTAGGCTAAAATCTGTTGTGTGGAATGACTTTGATAGAGTAAAAAAGGGTGATACTTTTGTGGCTATATGTAGACACTGTAAAAGGAAACTTAGTGGGTCTAGTACCAGTGGGACTTCACATTTGAGAAATCATTTGATCAGATGTCGTAGGAGATCAAACCATGATATAAGTCAGTTGCTGACAAGGGGAAAGAAAAAGGAGGGACCTCTTGCCATCTCTAATTTTAGTTTTGATCAAGAGCAGAGAAATGGTGATGCAGTCAGCGTTGTGAGGACTAAGTATGAACAAGGACACACAAGAGATGGGTTGTTCAACAATGGGATTGTTAACTTTGATAACAGGCGAAGCCGGCTTGACCTTGCCCGCATGATCATATTACATGGCTATCCTTTGTCTATGGTTGAACATATTGGTTTCCGTATATTTGTCAGGAATCTTCAACCCTTGTTTGACATAGCAACATTTGATGGAGTTGAGGCCGACTGCCGGGAAATTTATCTGATGGAGAGACAGAAAGTATATGAAGAGTTGGACAAATTGCCTGGGAAAATCAGCCTTAGTGCTGATACATGGACTGCAAATGGTGATGCTGAATACTTGTGCTTGACGGCACATTACATAGATGACTCTTGGCATCTTAAAAAGAAGATTCTGAATTTTTTAACAACTGATCCTTCCCAGACAGAAGATATGTTGTCGGAAGTTATCATGACTAGTCTAAGAAATTGGGATATCGACCGAAAATTGTTTTCAGTGACATTTGATAACTACTCGACATATGACAAAATTGTTAGTAGAATCAGAGAGCAGCTTTGTCAACACAGGTTTCTTTATTGTGATGGCCAATTATTTGATACACGCTGTGCAGCTAATGTTATCAAGTTGATGGTCCAAGATACCTTAGAAACAGCAAGCCATATAATCCACAAGGTCCGGGAAAGTATTCGGTATGTTCGAAGTTCACAGGCAACCCAAGAAAAGTTCACTGAGATGGCTCAAATTGCTGGGGTTGATTCCCAGAAGTGCCTGAATCTTGATAATTCATTTTATTGGAACTCAACTTATATCATGGTTGAAACTGCTTTGGAGTACAAAGACGCATTTCCTCTTTTGCAAGAACAAGATTCTCGGTATGCAATGTGTCCAACTGTGACAGAGTGGGATAGGATAAGTGCCATTGCTAGCTTCCTAAAGCTCTTTGTTGAGGTTTCCAATGTTTTTGCGGGAAGCAAGTATCCTACGGCAAATACATATTTCCCAGATATCTGTGATATTCACTTGCAGTTGATTGAGTGGTGTCAAAACTCAGATGATTTTGTTAATTCTTTGGCTCTAAAGTTGAAAAGCAGATTTGATGAGTACTGGAAAAAATGTAGCTTGGCTTTGGCAATTGCAGCTATCTTAGACCCAAGATTCAAGATGCAATTGGTTAAATATTATTATCCACAAATATATGGTGATAGTGCTCCAGACTGCATTAATATTGTTTCAGATTGTATGAAGGCTCTGTATAATGGCCATGCTATTTATTCGCCATTAGCTCCTAATGGTCAAGCAGAAGCATCTCAAGTTGGTGGTGCTAATAATGATCGGCTGACGGGATTTGACAAATTCATCTATGAGACTTCAGTGAGCAACAACATTAAATCAGATTTAGACAATTATTTGGAGGAAAAGCTGTTCCCTAGAAAAGACGATTTTAACATATTAAACTGGTGGAAGGTTCACACTCCAAGGTATCCTATTCTGTCCATGATGGCACGCAATATTCTAGGAATGCCGATGTCAAAAGCTTCACTAGAGTATGTGTTCAACACTGGGAACAAGGCTCTTGAACCATATCGTAGTTCGCTAAGATCAGATACCTTGCAAGCTTTGATGTGTGCCCAGGACTGGATGCGTGATGAATTTGAAGGTCAATATTTAATTGTGTAGTTTACAATTTTGACATATTCCATATTAGCTGTAAAGAATAATTCTGAATCTTTCTTCAACAGATTCGAAGGCTTCATCAAGCACCGTCACTCTGGCCCTATGCTATGATGCAAAATAAGAGCAAGTCTTTGGTAAGCTTAGGTTGCCATTCTTTTGCGTTTATCTGTGTATATTAGCACCTACCAAACGGTCCCCTTCTCTCTATCCTTATGTTAAGATTTTGTAGAAATTAGTTCATTTGCAGATTTTGCTTTTCCAGAGCTCCCATAAATTAGTTCAAGACGAGTTCTTTTGTTCAAGAATCTAACAGCTTATTGCCATCTTAGCCTTCCATCAATTGACTGACTTATCTGTATCTACTTCTCTTTTCTGTTCTGTCCATTCTCGTTTGAGGTTCTTTACGGTATTGATCTGTCAAGGATCATTCCGAATTAGTGTTAACTCATGATCATTATGGTCTTGGTTTGTTCATCTGAGCCAAATGAACGAAAAAATTTCGAGGTATTCTTGGATTTTTGCAGCTTTCATGCCCACGCTCCGGCCTACCGGGAGATGGTATTGTCTGCTGTTTAGTATTTTTCAGCCTCTTGAGTTGTGGACCATTACAGCCTTATAATGGTTGAAGATAGTGAGTTAATTAGTTGAAGGGAAAATATTCAAGGAATTTTGTAGGGCTGTTGCTTCTGATATCTTACTTGAACCATATAATATAATGTCTCTAATTTCAGTTTTTGGAAATATTTATTATATTCTGGCAAATAGGGTAAGAATTGTGAATTGGTAAACAATATTTACAACTTAATGACTTTCAACTTATAGAATCTACACAATTGAAGAATATTAATTTCTCTTTATAAAAATATGTCCAAACAGGAAATATAAGAGATTCTGTTTAAATGTCACTTTTGGTTCCTCGATTATTGATAAATTCGATTTAACTTTTGATCTCATTGCTTATGAATATTCACTAGTTTTTGGAATTGATTATAGGTCCACCTTTAAAATTTTAAATATCCATTTGTTACTACACATTTTTATAAATCTTGACATTTGAGGTTTTGATCACTATTTACCCTAGGTGGTTTGAGCAAAGTAATTCAAATTTCAAACTAATATATACATAAATATCAAACTTTTCTATTATCATATAATAAGGACTATATTATGTCATGGCCTGGGTGAGTCTTCCTACACGACAGGACGTATTTCATTTTTTATGATGTATAATAAAAAAACTCGTGATATTAAATAAAACGAGATATAATTATGGTTTCTAGAACGTAATCATTGAGTTTAATGCTAAGGATAAAATATGGAGAAAATATAATTATCTTTACTTGATATTTTAGAAATAATAATCTATTTTTGAAAACGTAGATAAGTAAAATTAAACAGTGGAAATAATGATTTTTCTTGACTATTACATCAATTTTCAACTTGTTTGAGACTCATTTGAAGGACTTGTAACTTAGGTTCGAGTCATATGTCATGCGAACTAAGCTTGGTATTTAAGCGTAAAAGGGCAGAGAGGCGAGCCCATTATCCTCGAGTTTTGAAGGTTGCGGTTAGTTTTAAGGAGTGACTCCAGACGGATTTCTCTATCATAAAAAAAAAACAAAGAAACTAAAGATCCAATTCAAGGATTGATGGACCATGATGCATCTAATTTAGTCGTTTAAGGAGCCGATCGATGTATTTATAGTGATGTTGAATAAGTAATCCTTTTCTCTTGAGCTGAGGATCTATCAGAAACAGCAAAGTAGAGATAAGGTATATGTATACATTACCTTCCTCATGCCTTACACCGAATACGTTCTTGTTGTATATAATATGGTGGACCTAAGGTCAGCTCTTTCTTTAAAAAGGTAAAGACGTGATCATACCAGATCGATCATTATTTTTCATCGTTACATAACAAAAGATATATATATATATATATATATATATATATATATGTATATATATATATATATATATATATGTATATATATATATATATATACTAGGTAACAGATTAAATTAATATTTCACATATACTAAAATCAACCTTTAAACTAAAACTCACAAGAAATCATAATGAAACTTAACATACTTGCAAGATTTTTAGGTGATCTTTGAAACATGATACAAAGTTCAAGCTCTACTGGTCTGTTAGGATACCTTAGTTGCATACATTTACTATTGCGAATGAACGAAATAGTGATGAGAAATTGTCCATACGTAGAATCAGAATTATTGATACGAGCCTTCACTTCAAGCTCTACGCTTGAATCTACCCTCGTTGGCTAACTTAAATCGCGCTGCCTGAGCTGCAGCATCCTTGTTTGAACTAAGTGCTGCAACAAAATTTTCCCTAACTTGTTTTGTAGTATAAGGAAACTTCTTGTTCACCATTGAGTTCAGTAAAGAAGCTGTGCCTTCCCTGTAGAGTTGTCCAACACCATCGGAACGAGTGTTTGTAAGTGCTTGTAGGAGGTTGAAGTTTGATCCGAGCCCCGGAGCAGCAGCTACACCAAATGCACTACCAATAGTTGCCCACCAGCCACACAAGGCCCATATTAAAGCCGGGTTAGTCCTCCAGTAACTACAAAAAAATTCATGGTTCGTGTTAATATGTTATCGAATGTACCTGAAGGGGGTTGTGTAATGTGATTTACTTACTCGATTGAGAAAGGTGGTGAGTTAGGATCGAATAGAGGTGGAGGTATGTAGATACCAGGGGTGCCTGGGATGCCTGGGTTGATGATAGGAATAGTTGGTGGGAAAAATGTGGGTATACCGGGGGTACTAGGTGTAGGGAAAGTTGGAGGGGAGGGATAGTACCCGCCCGAAGGTGGTGAATTGGGGTCAAATGGAGTTGGAGGAGTGAATATATCCGGAATGCTTGGAGTGTCAGGGCCGATGATAGGAGTAGTTGGTGTGGTAGGGGTACCATAAATTGGAGGGGATGGATAGTACCCGCCCCCTCCAGAAGGTGGTGAATTTGGGTCAAAAGGAGTTGAGGGAGTGTCAGGGCTTATGATAGGCGTAGTTGGCGGGGTCCCACTATCAGTTGGAGGGGATGGATAGTATCCGCCCCCTCCAGAAGGTGGTGAATTGGGGTCAAATGGAGTTGAAGGAGTGTCAGGGCTTATGATAGGCGTAGTTGGCGGGGTCCCACAATCAGTTGGAGGGGATGGATAGTATCCGCCCCCTCCAGAAGGTGGTGAATTGGGGTCAAATGGAGTTGAAGGAGTGTCAGGGCTTATGATTGGAGTAGTTGGCGGGGTCCCACTATCAGTTGGAGGGGAGGGATAGTATCCGCCCCCTCCAGAAGGTGGTGAATTAGGGTCAAATGGAGGTGATGGTACGGAGATATCCGGTGTGGAGGGGGTACTTGAAGGGGATGGCGGAGAATAACCACCTCCAGTTCCTCCCGAAGGAGGAGCTAGGGTTGGAGTATGTCCGCTACCCCCTCCACTTGGCGGATTATCACAGCCAGAATGTAATTTTCCGCCATGG
>JABWTJ010000169.1:2675458-2719088 GCA_016801875.1 Solanum sitiens | reverse complement strand
TCATAAAGTTTGAGTAGATTGAATGATGAACATTGATATTTTGATGAAAATTATCGAATACTTGATTGATTGGGTTGTAGCATGATATAGTTGATTGGAATCCTATTTCCAGGTTGTTTGTCGGGTCTAATCTATTGGGTATTGATGTAATTAGTGATCCCAAGTGATTGGGCTGAGATCCATTGAAGATTAGAATGTTTAAAGATTAAAAACGAAGAAGAAAAGTCAGAATTCCGTCTGACAAGCCCTGGGGCATCGCGCCTGCCATAGCCTCTCAAGGCACGCTCTATCTGACAGAGCCTCTCAGGATAGTCTCTGTCCGTCAATCTATGGAGCCCCACGCCTCTCAGAGGAGCAGGTCCACCTGGAGATCTCGTTCTTTCCCTATCTTTTCGTACTAGTTCCTAAGTGATGTACTTACCATCCGTAGTCGACTCCAATACTCTAAGGTACATCTGAATATCATGAAATCATTCATAAACATGAATCATGAACCTTGAATCCATAATTCGGTTGAAGGAAAGTTAGGATCATAGTTAAGTACGTTAAGAAGTAAAGTCTAAAGCTGTGAAGTATGTTAAACTAAATTTCTTAAAGCTTCCAAGAGTCTTATTTAAACGTTTTAACTTTGTTTTAAGGCTCAATATTAGAGTTAAAGAAAGAGTAAAAGTTGATGTCTTTCCTTGAAAAGATATAAGGGAACTAAGTATTCCCTAAAGAGTTTATTAAGATAAAAAGTTTCAAGTCAATTAAAGAGTAAAGAGTTGAGTTCATTTCTTAAAAGATATAAGGGAACTAAGTATTCCCTAGAAAGTTTATAAATGTTTTTAAATTTAAGTTAACAGGAACTAAGATTTTCCAGCAGAGTTTTGAACAAGAACAGGGAACATTAATTTTAAGAGGGCTAGTTAAAGCAAAAAAGGGTTGAGCAAAATATCTCATTCAAGAGGAAAGAGGTTATTTTAACGGCAATGAGATAAAGTATATTTTGGGAGTAGTATTGAGCACTGATATGGGAACGAGAGTTCATATTAAAACAAGTTTCCGTGTAAACCATGTAGCCATCATGGGTATTAACGGGTAATACTTTTTAGATGATCAAGTAAGTTTAGCCAGTGGATGCACTAGGTTGAAGATGTTCTATGCGACGGAAAAATATAGGACACTTTTTGTAGCTTGAGCGAGACACTGTATCACCACTTAGGCTTATAGTGGTGGTTGTCGGTTAGAGAAACTCCCACAGAAAGTATATTACTTTCTAATTGTTACACCCTCAAAATGAGCTAGGTTGAACTAGATCCTAACATTTGTTTCATGATGTTTTAAAGTCATAAATGGTTAAAAATAGTGTTCATAGTCAGTATATAAAGTTTGGATGTGTTTGGAGGTCAAACGTCCAAGAAGTTCCAAGACGTTTAGAAACTACTCAAAGTTTAACTAGTGTGTCGTAGTATTTTGTAGTGACGTTTTAGGGGATGGTTTGAAGGTGAAATTCATTACCGAGTGTTACTACGCGTATCCTGACATACAAAAGGTCTAAACGTCTGAGAACGACGCCCCGGGGAACATCAAAAGGGTCCCCGAGGAGGACCCAAATATGGGCCAGCGAAGCTGCCAAGCTGCCAAGAAATGGCATGCTACTGCGAGACGTGCATCTGTTATGCAGTAGGAAAGAGTTTTTCCTTGCGACGCGGGGATGTCACGAACCATTTTGTCCAAGAATTTCAAAAAAATATGATTTGGAAGTGCCTCTGCGACGCGCAATAAAGTCACAGATTTCGTTGCGTCGTTTTTATGTCAAATTTGAGTTGGTTAATTTGTCCAATAAATGTATGGGTATTTTGTGTAATTTAGGGGCATATTATGTACGGTTATTAGACCTATTTAAACCCTTAAACTCACCAATTAAAGCAAAAAACCACTGTCTCCAAAACCTCCATTGTTGAAGCTTTGAAGCTCCAAAGAAGACGATAGATTTCTCAAGTTTTTCTCCATCATTCTTGTGGTATTTTCATCACAATTAAGGTATGGTTATTCATCATTTATATCTCTTTCTTCAAGGAGTAAATTCCAATGATTTTCAAAGATGATCAAAAACATGAATTGTCCAATTTTGTGAACTAGCCATGGGTTCTTGCTTAAAAGGTTTTGAATCAACGATTTAGGATTGAATTGATGTTAATGAAATGTTTTAAATATTTAATTCCTATGAACCCATGAAAACCATGCAATTCTTATTTTGACTATTTTATAGGTTAAGTTATCTTGTTTCAATGTTTATGAATTCTAGTGTAGTATTCTTTGGGCTATTGAATGATGTAAGAATTGTATTAGATTGACGTATAGGCTGTCTTAGATTGATAAATCTATATTGAATTGACTTATATTCATTGAGTATTATGATTTATGTATTGAATTGAGGATCATGGCCATGGGTAAGGGCCTATTGATATTGTAATGGATGAGTTAGCTCTGGATTGAAGTGGTGAGAATGGATTGGTGGTGCGCTGCCCTAATTCTCTTTATTTTATGTAATTTAGTGCTTAATTATGTTGTGATTGGTATGGTCCACTTATGGTGGCGGTGTTATGTGTTTTAATTGTGAATTATGTGGACTCATCGGAGTTACTTTATGTATTATAAGCATCATGGACTTGTCGGCAACTATTTGATATATTATGATGATATGGTAGTTTAATTATGTTAAGTATGATCATATCTATCTATTTGTGATTAATGTGATAATATGTGTTCTTCTATTTATGATGTATGGTGATCATGTTAGACTATGACTATGTCCTTAAGTGTGTGTAGTCTTAGAGTTGATGCTTTATTCTTCCTACTTGGTTATAGAGTCTCATGATGGCTATATTGATGAGTCTATAGTAGTATATATGATGACCTATAGATGATGTTGGTTATGCCTATGTGCTTATAGAATGATTAGGTATATATGAAGATGTGTGTGTCTTGTCTTGGTAGACTTGTGTCCCTTTCTTGATACATGCACATTATGAATACGAACATCTTGGCATAGTAGGCTTATGCACCTTTGTCTTGTATGTGTATGGATGAATTTTGAATGAAAGTCTAGGATCGGCAGACCTAAGATGGTGCCCTTCTAAGCATGACTATTATGTGGAACCTTCTATATAGAAATAAGGTTAAGAATGATCTATCCTTATAGACCATTGAGTGCCAGCCCTAGTGGACACATCTTCCGTAGGTGCATTATGACTAGGTAATGACTAAGAGATGTTACATTATCATATGATCCCTTTTATTGAACTTACTCTACGAGACAAAGGCTAGCACCGACTGAATATGTTATGGTTTGCAACTCTACTTAAGAAGGAGACTAGAGTACAATGTATCTCTACTTGAGAAGGAGACTAGATGCATAAAATACCTTGATATTCCTTAACCATGTGCCTACATGGGATGTGTCCTAGTTCTACCCTTGGGAAGTAAAACACCCTCCATAATAGTAGGTTTTTGACTCCGGATTCCATGCCTAGCTAGTACGGTCTATATCGGTTAATGCATATTCTCATCATGTGGGATATATGCTAGTGTTGGATAAGTTTTATGAAGTTTATAAAGCTTATGTAGTTGAATGGGACTCTATCTAGACATTGCACTATTAGGCTTTGAAGATGTTAGTGTGTGAGTGCCCTAGGTTTTCTTAAAGACCATTATGTGAATGTCCATAAGTGATGAATGTCTTCTAAATGACTTAATGAACATAATGACTTTAGTAAAGGAAAGTTAATGAAAAAGTACTTATCTAGAGTAGCTTTGAGGATCGCTTAGGTAGGCTTGAAGAAGGTGTATGTGTCACATTCGGGGAGCACCCCCTAGACGTAACTGGTATGGTCGTCCTCTTTGAGAACTAGGACTAGCCTCTTAGCATTCTTCGTAACATTCATAGGTTAAAAATACGGAAAAATTAAAAACTTTACTACTTCTACATTGAGGTTTCCATTGACCACTACATACACACATATATAGTTATATCGAGTAAACATAGACCCTTCGTATAGGAAGATTACATAGTCTTCTACTTTTATTGCACATACATCTATATAACATAGAATAAAGTCTATAAGATTGTCTCATCTCATAACCATCTAAAAGATGATAGCAATTTGGGCATAGCCCTACATCAATTGTAAAGAATCCCCATATAGGCTTATATAGATCGTACTCAAATGAAGTAGAATGAATATAAGAGTCTAAAAAGTAAAGCAACTCCATAATATAGATATTGGAATCGCCCTCGTAAAGTGAGGACCTACCCACTTGGATGGTCGAGAATATACAAGTCTTCTTCAAGTTGTCTCGAATGAGCCTTCAACGACTGGAACCTAAAATGTTTGGGAAAAGGGAGAAAATGGGGTCAGTACGCCACTTGTACTAAGTATGAGACCATATACACATATAACATCAAAGTATGCTAAAAATGACATTTAGTTAAATCATGCCATTTTACCCTTTCAAAGGTTTATGCACAATCAAACAAACCATACCAATCATCAAGACATGTTCAACAAGTCAAAGCAAGTCATATGCATATCAACCATACTCGAATCCATAACCCAATACGACTCTATCATCAAGTAATAATCATCACAAGCATGAAGAAGAGTTTAACATATCATAGTAAAGCAAGATACTAATCATAAATCCCTATGAAGGAAACAAGTGCAATGACCAAGCAAGACCCCATAACCTTACCCAATCGAGTAACCCAATAAGAACCATGACTAATAACCTACTCCACATAACATAGTCTTCAATGACACATAACCTCATGCTTTAGCAATAAGGACCACTTACATGTTCATAAGCATTATCATCATCATATAATATCATTTGTATTTATCATCATATACATACATAATATCAACCTCCTAGAGCTTCTATCAAGGCAAACTAGTGCAAGGCATAGGTAGAGTCCCATACCCCTACCTAGGCTAAGTCAAACCCCTCAAGTCACTCTAGTTAGTTTATACATCATTACTTTATTTTGATTTAGGGAACACTTGCCTTAACCGACATAGACCACATGAGCTAAGAGTGGAATCCGGTGTTGTAAAACCTTACACCCATGAAGGTGGTCTATCGTCCAAAGTAAAACCAAATATAAACGTAGGTTTCTAGGTGGATCCACTAGCTAGTCTTCCTATGGGGGCAACATAGTTCAAGAAGTAAGAGATAGGTATTTCCCTCTACATACCACTTGGAAATTGGGTCCTCATCTCATGGGAAACAATGAAATTAGTATCCCTAAAAAAGGAGTCAACATCACATATAGAACTATAGGGCAACACTTCCTCTATTGGGAAGTCATCACCTCCCATTGTCAAGTTCACTCGGTGCTAAGCTAAGTCCCGTTTTGAAATGTCTTTAATATCTTTGTTTATAAATCATAGCTTAGTGTAGGTCATAGGGTCTAGCCCTTGTATCATCATCATCATAATAGCTCAATAGGAATTGCATGAGTATAATCCTTTCACCACAATTCATATAAGTAAGGTTAACACATTATATATTCTTTCATAATAAGGCACATTGGTAACCACCATCATCCTTATAACTTTACACCTTAATAGACCTCACAACCATAAGCATGATATTTCAATTAAACATTCATACCACCCTATCAATCCAAAACAAGGCATACTTCAACACAACATCATGACTTATTCACAATTAACCACAAACTGAAGTAAGGAATAAGGTTCATAAGACTTACCAAGTCTCCTTCACAACTCATCATCAAGGTCTTACTATCAACCCTTAGTTCAAATAAATTAGGTCATCAAGTCATCATAATTCAATATACATCATAATCACAAGGCCAGAAGAATCACTACATCACAATTCAATACTAGATCAAAGCTTAAGATTAAGTCAATTGATCATACCCTAGATCACTTCTCAAAAACTAGCATGAAAGACTACACATCATCCTAATTCTTTCATTATTAGCATAACAGCATCATCTAGTAGTAATTTAACCCATAACCAAGTTAATTTTGAATGAACATTATGCAATGTAGGTCAAGATCACAAGCTAGGGCTAGGGGTTGAGGATCATGTTCTTCAATTTAGACCAAACCATAAACAATTATCATGATCAAGTTAAAATACATGTTAATCTATTCAATATAACCTAAATAAATCATCAACAACTCAATTCATAACTTCAATTTCAAGATTAGATGAAACCCACTTGAAAACTCAAGTTTTGGAAATACTTTGAATGAACGCTTTGAGGAAAGAAGTCTCAAAGGTGAAGCGATCACATACCTCACGTTTTGATGAAGAATTGGATATGAAATATCCCCTTTCCAGCCCCCCAAAACCTTCCTTAGCTTAGTCTTCAATGGTGTCTTCCAATAGAGAGAGAAAGAAGAGAGAAGGTAGAGGATTTGTTTTGTGAGTTCTAATTAGAATAATGGGGTTGGGGGCTTTATATGGGAGGTTAAATAACTTAATTAGACTCACTCAATACCCTAAATAACCACCTAACCCCTTAATTAATTTAGTTAACCAACTTTAAAACGTGCAGGAAAACTTGACCCTCACAGACGAGACCGCGATCGACGGTCTGTCTGTGAGTCGATGACCTGCCCCCCCCCCATCCTGTACACTCGTCATTTTGGTCAGAGACTTGTTGAGGCGAGGGCTTCCACCATTTTTCTAAGTGTTGGTCGACGGTTTCCATCGATGCCCCATCGATCAACATACGCTCCGTCCTTTGAGTCTCGTTGGTGCACATTGCCAAGCAGTGTTGCCTCCTACGTGCTAGGGTCCTCCTCAAGGGTCGTTGGTTGGTCCTTGGAGAGTCATACCCGGAAGTTTCGACCATAATTGACTTTAATACATGTTATACACCTTTTCACTAAATTTCATGCATTTCCAACTCTTAAAAGCTAGTCAAATAGTCTAATACACATTTGCCCCTAGTTGTACCAAATTTCCTGACGTCATGGACGTTCTTGGACGTTTTGGTTTCTAAACTTCCTAAATGACCTATATTCATTAAAATGGACTAAAAAGCAGTGCCTAGACTTCATGAAACTTGTGTTAGTCTTAAGACACGTCTTGGATTTTTGAAGTGTTACATTATCCCCCTGTAGGAACATTCGTCCCCGAATGACACTAAAACTCTTTTGAAGGAAGGAATAGACTCAAGACTAGCAGACCAACCACCAACATTACAAGACATCATAAGTCATATTATTTCAACAAGGCAATTCAAAACTTCAATTACCATACATAAGGCGCAATCATTTCAATATGAGGAATTTCTTCTCACAACAACAACATGAGCTCAACATGCTATACATGAGTCAATTAGCACAAAGTTCAACCTATCAACATGCTACATATAATTTCATAAAGACTCACCATGTCAAATTGCACAACATGACTCAACCAAGCAAAATTGCAAAATTTCAAATTCAAATGCACAGTTCACCGTAAGTCACAGTAATGCAAATTTAAAAATGCACATTTTTGCTAGCCTTTACCAAAATTCATGAGACTTCAATTTCTAGTCATATTTATATCATTAAAAATATGACTAACCTTAATATCAAAAAGATGAGGGTAACGGGACTTCATGTCGGCCTCGGCCTCCCATGTTGCACCCTCAACTAGGTGATTTTTTTCATAACACTTTTACGGAAACCACCTCTTTGTTCCTCAACCCCTTTACTTGCCTATCAAGGATTTTAACCGGGACCTCCTCATAGGAGAGGTTATCCTTGAGACCAAGACCCTCAATAGGAAGAATGGACTCGGGATCACCAAAACACTTCTTTAACATAGAACCATGGAAAACCGGATGAACCGAAGCCAATTCACTTGGGAACCTCAACTCATAGGCAACCTTACCAACCCTTTGCAAGATTTCATAGGAACCCACATAACGAGGACTTAAATTCCCTTTCTTGCCAAATCTAACAACCCCCTTTATAGGAGAAATTTTCAAGTACACCTTATCACCTTCTTCAAACTGTAAATCCCTCCTCCTATGATCGGTATAAGACTTTTGCCGACTATAGGGCGTTTGCAAGCAATTTCTTACAATATGAACCTTTTCCAAAGTTTTATAAATCAAATAGGGACGAATAATCGAAGACTCACCAACTTTAAACAACCCAATAGGAGACCTACACCTCCTACCATACAAGGCTTCATAGGGAGCCATGGAAATGGATGAATGGAAACTATTATTGTAAGCAAACTCTACAATAGGCAAGTGCTTATCCCAACTTCCCTTAAAGTCGATGACACAAGCTATAAGCATATCTTCAAGGGTTTGAATAGTATGTTCTGCTTGACCATCCATTTGGGGATGAAAATTGGTACTCAACTTCACCTTACTACCCAACCCTTCTTGAAATGACCTCCCAAACCTAGATGCGAATTGTGCATCCCTATCCGATATGATGGATAACGGAATACCATGGCGACACAGAATCTCATCTATGAAGATCTTATCATAATCTTCCGCCGATTAAGTAGACTTGACAGGAATAAAATGAGCGGACTTGGTCAACCTATCAACCACCACCCATATGGAGTCATATTGCTTTTGGGTCTTAGGCAAACCTACACAAAATCCATACTGATGTCTTCCCACTTCCAAGTAGGAATTTCGATTTGTTTTTGTAAGCCACCCGGCTTTAGATATTCGGCTTTCACTGGTTGGCAATTTGGACACTTAGCAACAAACTTTGCTATGTCCTTTTTCAAACCTTCCCACCAATACACCTCTCTAAGGTCATGGTACATCTTTGTTGACCCCGGATGAATGGAATAACGGGACCAGTGAGCTTTCTAAAGAATCCGGTTCCTCAAATCATCAATATTAGGAACACACAACCGCCCTTGATACCTCAAAACACCATCCCCCCTTAAGGAGAATGACTCATTAAACTTGCCAAGGGCCGATTCTTTCAAATCCATCAATGGTTGATCAAGGTGTTGTTTGGAATTCACCACAACTAGCAAGGATGATTCGGAGTTATGATGAACCATGATACCACCATTTGGAGAACCCTTCAATCTAACACCCAATCTAGCCAACCTATTAACATCCTTCACTAGGTCTTTCTTGGCTTCTTCTATATGAGACACACTACCCATGGTCATGCGACTTAGAGCATCCGCCACCACATTGGCCTTGCCGGGGTGATAGAGAACACTCATGTCATAATTTTTCAACAATTCTAACTATCTTCCTTGTCTGAGATTCAACTCATTTTGGGTAAATACATATAGGAGACTCTTATGGTCGGTAAACACATCAACATGAACACCATACAAATAATGCCTCCATATTTTCAAGGCAAATACTACGGCCGCTAACTCAAGATCATGAGTGGGATAGTTCTTCTCATGCACCTTAAGTTGTCTAGAAGCATAGGTAATCACCTTCCCATGTTGTATAAGAACACACCCCAAACCCACACGGGATGCATCACAATACACAACAAAGCCCTTTGTCCCCTCCGGTAAAGTCAACACCGGAGCGGAAGTAAGCCTATCTTTCAAGATTTGGAAGCTCTTTTCACATGCCTCCGACCACTCAAACTTCTTACTCTTTTGGGTCAAAGTAGTAAATGGAGATTCAATGGACGCAAAACTATCCACAAACCTCCGATAATAACCTGCTAGAACTAAGAAACTCCTAATGTTGGTTGGAGTCAATGGTCTAGGCCAATTTCTTACCGCCTCTATTTTCCTTGGATCAACCTCAACTCCCTCACTAGAGATGATATGAGCAATAAATGACACCGACCTCAACTAAAACTCACATTTGCTATATTTGGCAAACAATTGATGTTCTTTAAGGGTTTGCAATACCACCCTCAAATGACCCATGTGATCACCCTCATTTTTTGAATATACCAAGATGTCGTCAATGAAAACAATGACAAATGAATCTAGGTAACTTTAAAACACCCTATTCATTAGGTCCATAAGCACCTCTGGAGCATTAGTGAGACCAAAGGACATAACTAATAACTCATAGTGGACATATCTAGTCCGAATTCCGCCTTTGGTACATCCTTGCCTCTTACCCTAAGTTTGTGATACACCGATCTCAAGTCAATTTTTAAAAAGTAGCTTTCCCCATTGGATTTGATCAAACAAGTCATAAATCCGAGGGAGAGGATATTTGTTCTTAATAGTGACTTTGTTGAGTTGGTGATAGTCAATAAACATTCTCAAGGACCCATCCTTCTTTTTTACAAACAAAACCAGAGCACCCCATGGAGATATACTAGGTCTTATGAAACCCTTGTATAGCAAGTCTTTGAGTTGTGCCTTCAACTCTTTCAATTCGACCGCAGCCATCCATAAGAATGAATTTAAACGGGGTTTGTTTCCGGTAGAAAATTGATACTAAAATCAATTTCCCATTTGGGAGGAATAGCGGGAAGGTCATTAGGAAAGACCTTCGGAAATTCTCTCGATATGGGTGTAACGACCCGCAAGTACACCCTAGAAGTTAGGGGGATCCTTAGGTCGGAACATGGCATGCTCGACCTTTCAAAGGTCTTGCACAATCCTCTTAGCTATCATTCATTACATAAGACATGAAAAGTAGTGCGGAAATTTAAAATTTTTCATGATTCACAATAATAATGAAACTCCTTTTATAAATACTAAGGATAATGTCATCTTCACAAGCCAACTTATAGAAACAACATAAATATCTTAGGGACACAACCCATTACATTGAAAGAAATACTTAATAAGTCTTTACAAGTCTTAAAAGAAGAAACTAAAGAAAACATAGACTATGCCCTCGAATGTATGAGGATATACTGAGTCTTGAGAGACTCGATTCCCAAGCTTGACTTCTAACCTTCAACTCACTTCCAACCTATACTTATAGAGTATAGAAAAGTATAGGGTTAGTACAACAATTAACTAAGTATGGAATATGCAAAATCATGCGAAAAGGGACAATGTAGTTGAAACATACAAGTCATGATTATTTGATAAAATCCTTCATGAATTTAGTAACAAGATATCATTTAAAACCATCATTTAGCACATAAGGAAAAACATCCATTATTCTCTACAAAAAAGCATACTTATGATGTACCGTGGTTTTACGGTACTTTCAATACTTTTTCCTTAAGTTTAGTGTGTGTCTAAGGCCTTTTTGTAATAGTTTTAATATATTTTTCTTTACGTTTGCAGGAAAAACTGTCCAGAATAAAAATGCTGAAGATGTGTTGAAAATTGCAGAACAGATGACCAACGGAGCCATCGACGGTCCGTCGACCCATGGACGGTCCGTAGGTGGAAACCGTCGCCATGAAGAGGTTATGCTACCTAGGAAATATCGGGGAATTCTGACATGTGTGGGGATATGGAAGGGATGATGGTTTGTCGTCTCATCGACGGACCGTCCTGGTGATCCGTTGGTGTTAACAGAATGTAGCCTCAGTACCTGATTTGAAAAAATTCTAAGTGTGGAGCAACAAAGGCCATCGACGGACCGTCGTCCTGTCAACGATCTGTCCTGCAGGTCCGTCGATGGTAACAGAGAGTTGGAGAAAAAGGCAGTGGAAACTAAAGTTGAAGTATGGACCGACGGAGGCGTCGACGATCCGTCGTTGCCTCGACGGTCCGTCGGTCAGGTCATTGATGAGAGACGCGTTTTTGGACATATTTACATTATTTAGGTTTCCCTCTATGTTTAGGATTCTATTATTATAAATAGGACAAAAAAACCTCGTTTTTGGGGTTAGACTCTGGGTTATTTTTCTAATTTGTAATATTGGTTGTTGAATATTGGGATTTGGAAAATACTTCATTTTTTCGGAATCGTTTATTGCATTATTTTCTCGAATTTAAGTGATTTTCTAGATTTTCTTCAATCTCATCAAAGAAAGTACATGAGTTCTTGTCTAATTAATATGAATTATGTAATTATGAACATGGGTAACTAAATCCACAACTAGGGTTGTGAGAACCATGGCTAATTAACAAAGTAAAACTAGCTAAAATAACAATTCTTGAATAGTTTCTTGCATGTATTAATAATTCTTTTGTTTAGAAGTCTTTTTAACGAGTGCACGCATTAGAACTCGCCTTGTTGCTACTTGTCGGACCAAGGAGGTAGATAATAAGAAAAGAATTATCAACGTAGATTTAGTATATACTATCTATTAGGCTAGTGTCGATTGGTCCGAAGTAATAACTAAGCCATACATCGATTATGATGCTTAATATGAGGTAAAAGGTAAGGTTTAGTAAAGTATACACACGTAGCCGGACCAAGGTGCGGAGTGAAATTCACTAGTTGCCGGACAAAGGAATTAGGGATACATAACTTATCACTTTGCATGCAAGATACTAAGAAAGAGTTGTTATAGCTAGGGTTACTGCGTCATGAAACTAAAGGGGAACACATACACCCTAGTTTCTCTCACTACTTGATAAACATCAAACATTTGAACTTGCTACTTGTTTACTTAGAATTAATTAAATAATTTTGTTATACAAAACCCCCTCTTTAATTGTTTGTTTTTGGAAAGGAATTGATTAAAATAGAAGTAATTGTAGATTAAAGTTAAGTCTAAACCATTTTCCTCATGGGATCGACCCCAACCTAACATTTGGATTCTTTAGTTGATACGACCACATATACTTCTTTAGGGAATTATAATTTTAGCGTATCAAATTTTGGCGCCGCTACCGGGGAACAGTGGCTTTTAGATTAACTTTAAGCACATTACCGAGTTTTTGTCAATAATTTCCTAATTTTACTTTTTCTTTCTGTTTTTGTCTCTCGCAGGTCTAGCTTTAGTGTATGCCAGGTACACGGAGTTGAGGAGAACCAATACTTCCACTTCATCCAGAACTAAACCGTACACTTCGCAGAATGAACATTCAAAATAATCCTGCTTATATCAAGGATGAGATCAATTATCCACCTCCCCCGCCAGTTGATGCTCATAATAAAGTGATGGTTGATAACCCGGGTGAAGGTAATCCGAGGAGGTAATCTCCTGCCCCACACCCTCAAGAGTACTATAGGGGAAATATTAACATCACTGACTCTGACGGGCCACTTGTCCTACCTCCTCTACAACATGGTCATACTTTCGTGGTAACTAATAGCTTAATGCAGATGCTCACAGCTAGAGGTCTGTTTTCGGGGCTACCATCTGAGGATCCACATGCTCACATCGCCAAACTGAGGTCGGTGTGTAAGAGTTCTGTAGGGAGGCCTGACTTGGACATGGACGTCATTGGTCTAAGAGTGTTTCCTCTCTCTCTAACAGGAGAGGCTGCTATATGGTTTACTGAGCTTCCAAAAACTCAATCTATACATGGAACCAATTGAGGGATGTGTTCTTAGCTCATCCATCCGGTTTCAAAGAAGCTCAACCACAAAGATAGGGTGAACAACTTTATGGTACTACCAGGAGAGTCAGTAAGCAGTTCTTGGGATTGGTTCACCTCTTTCTTCAGAAATGTCCCAAATCACCGTATGGATGATGAGTGGCTGAAAGAGTATTTCTATCAGGGGCAAGATGATAATAATAAAGCGGTGTTGGATACGATTACGGGTGGTTCTTATGGGGAGTGTACTTATACAGAGATCGCTGAGAAGTTAGAGAAAATCTCTCGAAATAATAAAGCTTGGAGCACTAGGAAGTCAGATACTAGGAGAAACACTTTTGTAGTGCAATCTACACACAACCCAGCTGCAGATGATATTCGTGAAGAAATGGTTCAAATGAGAACTGAGCTTGGGTTAGTGTTGAAACATGTCACTGGGGGTGCAGAGAAAGTGAATGCGGTGAATTATTTGACTAAGCCACCACCGCCGATAGATGAGTTTTACTATGAGAAAGATTCTTATGTAGTGAATGAGCAGACGGGGGGTGTCCGACCGAACGCCTTAGGCTCCAATAAGGAAAATTGGCACCAAGGTCAAGGACATAAGGTTCGGAACTATGGGAATTACAACCGAGAGGGTCACTATGTTCGTGGAGGAAACTACAACTGCGACAACGACTTCATCGGAGTAACTATGGAAACAGAAATGATCGAAGTAGGCCCTATGTTCCACCTCAAAATCGGGAAGTTGCTCCTAGGGATGGTGGAGGTAGTATGGCACGAGTTGAAGACATGTTGCAAAAGATGATGAGGAGGTTTGACGCAAGTGATGAGAACGCCAAGGAATTGAGAGGTGATTTGGCTAACATTGGGCAAAAAGTAGATGCACATTCAGTCTCCATCAAATGTCTTGAGATGCAAATGGCCCAATTGTCGTCTACTGTAAACCCTCGTCAACCGGGTACTCTTCCTAGCAACACTGTTCAAAATCCGAAGAATGATGGACATTGTGTGGCAGTCACTACTCAAGGTGGTAAGCAAACCATAGATCTACCTATGTCGTCTGGCGTAGAAAATAAGATGAGAAGAGAATATGAGGTAGTAGAAGCTAGTGGTGAGTTGGTAAATGAAGCATGAAAAATAGCAGAGAAGCACCAAACGGTGACTCTCATTCCAAGACCACCACCACCATTCCTGCAAAGGTTGGTGAAAAAGTTGAGGATGGTAAATATCGGCGTTTTATTAACATGTTGAAACAACTTTCAATCAATGTTCCTTTGATAGAAGCTCTTGAACAAATGCCCGGTTACGCCAATTTCATGAAAGATATGGTCACTAAGAAGAGATCGGTTAGTTTTGAGGATGATGATAGGATGCAACACTGTAGTGCTATTGATACAAGGTCTCTAGTGAAAAAGAAAGAAGATCCGGATGCTTTCACTATTCCATGTACAATCGGGCTGTTACACTTTGCTAAAGGATTATGTGATCTTGGGGCAAGCATAAATCTCATGCCTCTATCCATATACAAAAAGTTGGGTTTGGGTGATCCAAAGTCCACTGCGATGCGGCTACTGATGGCCGATAGAACAGTGAAGAGGCCTATTGGGATACTCCACGATATGTTAGTGAAGGTAGAGTCATTCATATTTCCGACCGATTTTGTGATTCTTGACTGTGAGGTGGATTTTGAGGTGCCTATTACTCTTGGGTGGCCATTTCTTGCTACCGTTCGCGCCTTGGTCGACATGGAGAAAGGGCAGATGAAGTTTCGGTTAAACAATGAAGAAGTGACTTTCAATATTTGTAGGTTCATGAGGCAGAGTGGTGAGCTCTAATCGATATCCGCGATATCCTACAGAGTTGAGAGTTCGTCAGAGGTCCAAATAGAAAAACGTCTTGGTGGTGAGGCACTAGGAGCAGTGATTATGAACTTTGAGAGTGATGTTATTGCATAGTATGGGTCATTGGTTGCGGCACTTGATTGAGGTGATGTTCGGTTCAAACCCAAGAAAATGGAGTTAGATATGATGCATCGCGAGTCTACACCTGCGAAACAATCTATTGAGGAGGCTCCAAAATTAGAGATTAAGGCTCTACCAAGTCATCTAAGGTATGTATTCTTGGGGAAATATGACACTTTGCCGGTAATTATTTCGTCAGATTTGAAGGAGCAACAAGTAGAGTGTTTGGTTGAAGTGTTGAAGAGGTTCAAGAGAGCTATTGGGTGGACTATTGAGGATATTATTGGGATCCCTCCAGGTATTTGTTTACACAAAATCCAACTCATGCCCGATCATAAGCCAAGTATTGAGCACCATAGACGTTTAAATCCACATATGCAAGAGGTAGTGAAGAAGGAAATTGTTAAGTGGTTGGATGCCGGAGGCATGTATTCGATCGCTGATAGTAGTTGGGTATGCCCTGTTCAGTGTGTGTCCAAGAAAGGGGGAATGACTGTGGTCCCCAATGAGAAAAATGAGCTTGTTCCGATGAGGCCGGTGACCGGATGGAGAGTGTGTATGGAGTACCAGAAACTAAATGCATGGACTGAGAAAGAATATTTTCCTATGCCCTTCATGGATCAGATGTTGGATAGACTTGCAGGCAAAGGGTGGTCCTGTTTTCTTGATGTCTATTCGGGTTACAATCAAATATCTATTGCACCGAAAGATCAAGAGAAAACCACTTTTACTTGCCCTTATGGAACTTTCGCATTGAAGAGGATGCCCTTTGGGTTGTGTAATGCACCAGCTACCTTTTAGAGATGTGTGATGTCCATATTTTCTGATATGGTGGAGCACACCATTGAGGTATTCATGGATGATTTTTTAGTTGTTGGTGATTCGTTTGATCACTGTTTGAGTCACTTGTCTAAGGTTCTCAAAAGATGTGAAGATTGCAACCTTGTGCTAAATTGGGAAAAATATCACTTTATGGTGAAAGAGGGTATTGTATTGGGCCACCACATCTCAGAGAAGGGTATAGAGGTTGATCGAGCTAAAGTCGAGGTTATAGAGAGACTTCCTCCACCCATTTCTATAAAAGGTGTGAGGAGTTCCTTGGGAATGCAGGTTTCTATCGGAGGTTTATCAAAGATTTCTCAAAAATTGTACATCCTCTGTGCAAGCTGCTTGAGAAAGATTGTAAATTTTATTTTGATGAATCTTGTCTGAAGGCATTTGGAGAGTTGAAAGAGAAGTTGGTATCAACGCCTAGCATTATTTCTCCGGATTGGAGAAAGCCATTTGAGGTGATGTGTGATGCTAGTGTGGTTACGCTTGGCGTGGTATTGGGACAAAGAAGGGATAAAATCCTTCACCCCATTTATTATGCTAGTAAAGACCTTAATGAAGCCCAAAAGAACTACACCATGACTGAACAAGAGCTCCTTGCGGTGGTCTTTGCTTTCGAGAAATTTCGCTCCTATTTGCTTATCACTAGAGTTATAGTGCATACTGATCATTCTGCCTTGAGATATTTGATGGCAAAGAAGGATGTGAAACCGAGGCTGATTCGTTGGGTTTTACTATTGCAAGAATTTGACTTTGAAGTGAAAGATAGAAAAGGGACCGAAAATCAAGAGGCCGATCACTTGTCCCGATTAGAAGATGAAGCACTGAGAGAGTTAGGTGAAAAAGCTTAAATTGATGATACTTTCCATGATGAGCATGTATTGGATGCTTCTCAAGACTTGATTCCATGGTTTGCAGATTTTGCAAATTACTTGGCTAGTGATATCGTCCCATCGGACTTGTCCTTTCATCAAAGGAAAAAGTTCATGCATAATGTGAAAAAGTTCTTTTGGGATGAGCCATATCTTTATAGGAGTTTTGCCAATGGGCTTATTCGGCGTTGTGTACCGGAAGTTGAGATGTTGAGAGTTTTGGAGGCATGTCACTCCTCGCTTGTGGGTGGACATCATAGTAGTATCCGGACAGCCCATAAAATCTTGCAATGTGGCTACTATTGGCCAACCATCCACCAAGATACACATGAGTTCGCCAAGGCATGTGATAGGTGCCAAAGAGATGGCGGTATTTCTAGAAGGCAAGAGCTCCCTTTAAATCCCATTCTTGTGATCGAATTGTTTGATGTGTGGGGCATTGAATTTATGGGCCCTTTTGTGAGTTCTGATGGGATGAAGTACATTCTTGTGGCGTTTTATTATGTGTCGAAATGGGTGAAAGCCATAGGACTTGCAAATAATGAAGGGAAGAGTGTCACCGCGTTCTTGAAAAAGAACATATTTTCCAAATTTGGCACCCCAAGGGCCATTATTAGTGATGGGGGTTCCCACTTTTGCAACAAGTTGTTCAAAGGATTGTTGGAGAAATATGGGGTTCGCCACAATGTGGCCACGCCATATCATCCTCAGACTAGTGGACAGGGTGAGGTGTCAAACAGAGAAACCAAGCAGATTCTGGCGAAAATGGTGAATGCGAATAGAACAGATTGGTCAAGGAGACTTGATGATGCTCTTTGGGCCTACCGGACAGCATACAAGACCCCCATAGGTATGTCCCCATACCAACTTGTATATGGGAAAGATTGTCACTTGTCGGTTGAGTTAGAGCATAATGTCATTTGGGCAATGAAGAAACTAAAAATGGATTTGAATGAGGTTGTAGGAAAAAGGTTAAATAGGTTGAATGAGCTTGATGAATTTCTCTTAAAGGCATATGAAAGTTCAGCCTTCTACAAAGAAAAGATGAAGAAGTACCATGAACAAAAGATTGAGAAACGTGATTTTGTGGTTGGGGATTTGGTGCTTTTATTCAACTCTAGGTTGCGCTTGTTTCCGGACAAACTCAAGACCAAATGGACTGGCCCATTTTTTATCACCCAAGTTTTCCCTCATGGAGCGGTTGAGTTGGAGAATAAGGAGGGTGTAAGGTTCAAGGTGAACGGGCAACGAATCAAAATCTATCTTGGGCATGCTGAAAAGGTGAATGAAGTGATCGAGGCATACCATCTTGATGAAATTTGAGTAATCAAGAATCCTATGTCGTGCCGCGACGTTAAATCAAGCGCTGATTGGGAGGCAACCGAATATGTATCCTCTAGCCAACAATAGATTTTTCGTGATTTTATAAACGTAGTTGCATTATTTCTGTTTTCTAACTTAATGTCACGCATTAATTTTCTTTAGAAGTGTTGGCTAGAGAGTAAATAGGGTCTGTGTCTAAAAAGTGCCCAGAAAATACAAAAAAGATTAGCTTATTGGTTGTTCAATGTGCAGGGACCAAATGCCCAAAAATCTGCAGAAAATTAGTCTTGTGCACTGATCGACAGACCAATCGATGGACCATCGCCCGATCGATGGACCGTCGGTAGGGTCCGTAGATCCCAGGTTTGTTTCATTAATTTTTCTAAGTTAGGGCACCATCGACGGAGCAGTCGACGGGGAATCGTTAGTTTTCCCCATACCCAATAACCCGACCCGACCCGACCGGCTATATATTGATTTTAAACTTTTCAGTTATCCTCCACCCTTTCAAATCCCTTTCCCAACCTTTTCCCTCCCCATTTCCTTCAACTCCCCCACTTACTCTCCCACTAACTCCTATTTCTAATCAGTCATATTCTCCTCTTCCCCAAATCTCCATCAGTTTCCCAAATCCCTTCTCTTTCCCACTTTTCCATCTTCGTCTGTCTTCTGCCCGGTCGGTGTTCGAGGTCGCTATTTGGTGTTTCGTACTTGTAAGAATCCATCCCCTCATTCCCTACACTACAGTCTATAGGTATGTCTTTCTGATCTACTCTATTTACTCTCATCACTTTACATGCTAAATTGTTGGAATATGATAGTGGGTCTTGAATTTGGGATACCGCTGCATGCTCAAAATCTTCAAACTGAATTCGTAGTACCTTAGATCAATTAAAGTGAATGGGAAGGGGGTGTATTGTCTGATAATTGTTGTGTTTTGAGTGTTGTTGTTTCCAACGTAGGGTTTGATAGTCTGTGTGAATCTATGTTTAAAACTACGATAATTCAAGCCCTAGGAATGATGAAATGCCTTGTTATTTGCTAGAGGAACTTAATGTTCCTTAGATTGCCCTGAATTTATTCTTTGGGGGAAACAATGGCTGCCAAAATTTTGTCCCTGAAAGGCAGAACGAGTCCCCGTTGACGGACCATCGTTCAATCGACGTACCGTCGTTCAATCGACGGACTGTCGTTGGGGTCCGTCAACAACATCTCCCCTGATTTGTATAAGTGTCTACCCACGGGGGTAGACGATGATCCATCAACTGGTCGATGGACCGTCCTGCATGACCGTAGACTCTAACGGAACCTTTATTTCTGAAGTTCCTCTAAATTATTCTAAAGGTCCAATGACGGACCCGCACTGACGGACCGTCGTTCGACGGTCCGTCCTGCAGGTCCGTCATCCTTAACAGAAACTTTGTTATTTTATTATTCAAAAAAGTTTCTAAGGGTCCATCGACGGACCCCCACTGACGGACCGTCGTTAACTCGAAGGTCCGTCCTGCAGTTCTGCATCTCCACTCTGTTTGTGTTCCCCCTTCTGTGTTTTATTCTTTTGAGTTGTTGTATGCTTCTATTGGTACTGATAACCTCTCCTTGCAGGTACACATGGAACCCAAGCAAGACCTAGTCTACTCTCGAGGGCATTCCAAGTCTGTCACCCCTTTCCGCCGGTTGGTGATTGGGTCGTCCGACGATGAACGCGACCCCGAATACGTGCCCCTAGGCACCTAGACACCATCACGTGCTGCTAGGACCTCTCGTGGCACGCCCAAGAGGGTTGCGTCCGGCGTAGTCACTGCCTCTCATTCTGATGAGTAGCGCACACTGACCGGCACACCCTCTGGGTCTGCTGCAGTTTCTGAGGGAGCGTATGGCTCTGAGGAGGCTTCCGCGTTTAAGGAAGCTTCATCTTGACATGAGGCCACTGCTCCAGCTACATCGTTTAATTCTGCCTCATCTGAGGAGGCTGACAGTGCGGATTCTACTCCAGCACCCCTGACTGATGTTCCCGCTCCGGTTGCTGATCATCCCAACCGGTGGTGTGTCGAGGGTCAATATCAGATTTACTGGGATACGAAGCTGCTCAACGATAAGAGGGTCATGACTAGGACTCTGATAGTCGAGCGGCGAGTTCTTACTGGGAGTCTTCCCACGATGCCAGCCATGCAGGATCTTTTCACCCGCCATTGGCTAGAGTGGACGGCTAGGAGTCTGGGCCATTACAGCGATGAGATAGTGCGAGAGTTCTATGCCGCTTACGTGGCAACTCTTAGGGCTAGTTTGGACAAGTGGGCTAACCCCGCCAAACACGCACTACTCGAGCATGTTCGTGTCCGTGGCAAGCGGGTGGATATCTCTTTGGCCGCCAATCGCAGATTCCTATATGGTGGTGACATTGATGCTACCAGGGCCCCCCTCACTCCCGAGTTTGACTATAGGTGGAAGTTGATCAAAGACATCCGTTTCGAGCGCAATAGAGTGCTGAGAGAGACCACCAAGAGGTGGATAGCCTAGAACATCTCTATGGATGGCAAGGGTGCTGATTCGGTGCTGGAGCCCAAAGAAGGATTAAAGAAAGCCAACCTCAAATTTACGTCCAAATTCTTATAACTCTTGGTCCGTCATTGCCTCTCCCCCACTGCTGCTGATAATATCATCACATGGGATCGAGTAGTGCTGATTGCTGCCATGGTTGCTGGATTTGAGGTGGACTTCGCGAGGCTGTTGCAGGCGGTCATTCATGAGAGGGCCTTTAAGGTCACCACTACTTACCCCTTCCCTTGAATGATTTTTGAGTTGTGCAGGTCTGGAGTGCCCGTGTGGCACATTGATGTGCTCAAGACCCCGACTGGCCAGGTTGATATCGGTCTCATCCAGGATGAGGCCAATGAGTTGGCTCCCAACAGAGGGCCCCGTGCAGAGGTGCAACCTCTAGGTGAGAACCTGACAGCCATGGTAGAGCAGGCCCAAGGGGCTGACCCGTCTACATCAGAGCCTACCGACACCACCCCGGTTGAGTCTATCCCGGGTCCTAGCACCGCTCCGAGCTCCTCCCGCTCCAACCCATCTACAGCACTGGTCCCAATCGCTAGGGTCCAGAAATTAGAGGCCCAAATGGCCACACTTCTGCATCATATCCAACCTTGGATGTAGAAGTCCATTGTTGAGGCGGAGGAGCGGATAGAGAAGAAGATGGCCCAGCGGACAGAGAGGCAGATCATGGAGGTCCATCAGCGCCTTGACGCATTTGAGTTTATGGTTCTTTCCCGGACATCCCCTACTGTAGATTTGATGACTCTCCAAGCTACTTTGGCAAGTTTGAGGGCAGATATGGATGCCATTCTGGAGGCCCGGGTGCCTGAGTCTGAGGCCACGTCTGTGGAGCCTGCTGAGGATACGGTGTTGGCTGCTCTTTTCCAGACCACTGCTGCACCACCGCTTCCGACACGTGAGCATATGAAGAGGCACCAATCCAGAGAGGAGGATGAGACTCGATCTAGGAAGAGAGAACGTCTTGAGTTAGAGGCTGCGAAGAGAGCCTCGCTGATGGATAAGGAGGCCCGACAGATGAGGGTTGAGGAGGTGGCTGCTGGGGCGTCTAGCTCCAAGATTGCTGATGTTGAGAGGAGCACTACAGAGGGTGTTGTTATCGCTGCGGACTCTACTAATGGTGTCCCTACTACAGAGGGAGAGGGTTCTAGTAATAAGCCAAGAAACTAGGAATAGTTATTTTTTGAAAGAACAGAAAAAATAGAAAAATTCCTAAGTTTAAAAAGTGAGTTTTGGTCATTTTCAAACGACCATAACTTCTAGCTCAGGAGAAGTTAGGGGTAGTTATTAATACGGATGGAAAGCCCTTGGGAATACAATGGCGCCGAGTTTGCTCAGTTCTTATGTCGTATGAGGGAGATATTTATTTTGGAAGTTGGGCTGTTGGACAAAGGAAAGTCTGATCCGGATTTTAGTAAGGGTAAAGTAGTATTTTGACCCTACTATTTCCTAATTCTTTTAAGGGTTTATTAAGGGTAAAACCAAGCTTTGATTAAGTTTTAGAAAATTTGAGAACACTTAGGTCTTGAGAGAAAAGAGAAGAGTAGAGGAAGAACAAGAATTCTTCAGAACGCCAAGATTGTTGAGTGGAATTCTTCGGGGCCTTTTAAGGTATGTGCAATCTTTCTTTGTTGGATTCTTCCACCCACACACCAATTTGATTCAATTCATAAATTTAGAATAGATTGATGAACATTGATATTTTGATGAAAAATTATCAAATTCTTAATTGATTGGGTTGTAGCGTGTTCTAGTTGATTGGATTCGTGTTTCTGGGTTATTTGTCGGGTATAATCTATTAGTTATTGAGGTTATTAGTGATCGCAAGTGATTGTGGTGAGATCTATTGAAGATTATAAGGTGTAAAGATGAAAACGAAGAAGAAAAGTCAGAAATCCTGTCCAAAAAGCCCTGGGGCGCCGCGCCTGCCAGAGCCCCTCAGGGTAGGCTCTGTCCGACAGAGCCTCTCAGGACAGTCTCTATTTTTCAAGTCTGGTGCCACGCGCCTCTCAGATTTCTAGGGCCACCTGGAGATCCCGTTCTTTCCCTTTATTTTCGTACTAGTTCCTAAGTTATGTACCTACCATCCCTAGTCGACTCCAATACTCTAAGGTACATTTAAACATCATGAAATCATTCATAAACATGAATCATTAACTTTGAATACATAATTCGATTCAAGGGAAGTTATAATCAAAGTCAAGTAAGTTAAGAAGTCAAGTCTAAAGCTATGAAGTATGATAAAGTAAAGTTTTTAAAGATTCCAAGAGTCTTATTTAAGCGTTTTAACTTCGTTTTATGTTCAAGATTCGAGTTAGAGAAAGTGTAAAGGTTAATGTCTTTCCTTCAAAAGATATAAGGGAACTAAGTATTCCGTAAAGAGTTGATTTAAGATTAAAAAATTCAAGTCATGTAAATAGTAAAGAGTTGAGTTCATTTCTCAAAAGATATAAGGGAACTAAGTATTCTCTAGAAATTTTATAAATGTTTTTACATTTAAGTTAAGAGGAAAATATGATTTCCCAACTGAGTTTTGAACAAGAAAAGGGAACATTAATTCCAAGAGTAGCTATTTAAAGCTAAAAGGGTTGAGGAAATTATCTCAACAAAGAGGAAAGAGGTTATTTTAAAGGGAATGAGCTAAAGTATATTTTGGGAGTGGTATTGAGCATCGATATGGGGACGAGAGTTCATATTAACTTAAGTCTCCATGTAAACCATATAGCCATCGTGGGTATTAACAAGTCATACTTTTTAGAGGATCACATAAGTTTAGCCAGTGGATCCACTAGGTTGAGGATGTTCTATACGATGGCAAAATATAGAATAGTTCTGGAAGCATGGGCGAGATGTTGTATCACTACTTAGGATCATAGTGGTGATTTTCGGTTAGAGAAACTCCCATATAAACTATATTACTTTCGTATATAAGTAAATTTGAGTTTGTTATTGCATTTCTTTAACGAACTAAGTTGTGTTGTGCTACAAGCTTTATATATATCACATGTGTTTTAAACTGCCTTATATACATACTTTGAGTTGAGTATTTCTTGAGTTGAGCAGGGACATGTAAGTTCATCTTATTCTCATCAAGCTGAAGTTACGTTGTTGTTTAGCATTCCAACTCGCATACTCGTACACTCAATGTACTGATGTCAGTTGTCCTGCATTGCCTTATGATGCAGACGCAGGTAACCAGGATCAGCACGCAATGCTTCATTGATCCAGTTTGAGCACCTAGAGTTAATGTTGAGCCTCCTTGCATTCTGGAGGATCCTTTTTATGCTTTCTAGTCTTTCAATTTCAGAGTGTTATGGGGTTTGTCCCAACATTCATCATAGTATGTTAGAGGCTTTATAGAGAGTCAGATAGTTTGAGTCTCTTCTTTGAGTTGAAGATGTTTTGCTATGAGAATGTAAGTGTCATTTTGGCCAGACTATAATGTTTAAGTATTTCTTCTAAAATTGTTCTTATTTCATAATTGAGATAAGGTAATTCTTCCATTGAGATAAGTAAGTCAGGCAAGGGTTCGCTCAAGAATAGCAATGATCATTAGGTGTCGGCCACGTCTAGGGTGTAGACTCGGGGTGTGACATATTACGAGTGTGAAATAAACCTAGCTGCTAACCAGACCAATTATTTGTTTACAAATACTATTCTAGGCATGTTTAACCATAAAGTTTTCGTCCACCTGACATATATAACTTTTAACCATTTTTAATAATTCTATTTTGAACTTTATTTTCAAATTATAGAAAGCAATAATCTTTCTCTCGATGACCCATAAACCATCAATGGTGAAATTATCAAATTAAGGCCGTTAAAATGAAGTCTTATCTTGAGGCTTATGATTTGTGGGAAGTTGTAATGGAAGACAAACTCATAATACAACTCTCTAAAAAATCTTCTGATGAAGATATCAAATTTTACTTAGATGAGAAAATAAAAAAATATCAAGCAAAAATTATAATTCAAAATTTAGTTGCAGATTCAATCTTTTCTAAAATTATGCATGTGAGATATTAAAAGAAGCTTGGAAAAAACTTAAGGATAAGTACCGAGGAAGTGAATGAGGCAGACAAAATCAAATTTCTGAATTTAAAGATAAATTGAATATCTTAGAATGCAACAGTGTAAGACTATCACTAATTATTCTGACAGAATTTCTTTGATTGTCAACAAAATCATGTTGCTTGATGAGGATTTCAAATATAATAGAATAGTTGAAAAGATTCTTGTGACTATTCCTGAGAGATTTGACTCTAAAATCTCTGCTTTTGAAAAAGTCTAAAAATCTGTCCACCATCTCTCTTGTAGAATTTATAAGTGTTCTTCAAGCACAAGAACAAAGAAGAGCTTCCAGAGAAGATAAAGTTTTTGAAGGTATCTTTTATGCAAATTATCAAAAAATAAAAGTCATTATGCTCCTTACAAATATTTCAAAAAGAAAACATACATGGAAAACTTATGTTGGTGGAGATCTGGTGCATCATGTGGAAGTTGCAAATAAACAAGTCATGTTACAGAATTGTGCAAGTTCATAGACACTCAAGATAAGTCACAAGCACTATTAGTAGAAGAAAAATGTGAGGATTAATTAAATTATTTGCCCAAACAAAAGTAAGTAAAAGATATTTTTCAAGAATAATTAAGTGTGGAATGTTGAAATTTGGTAAATTCTATTACTTTTTTCTTCTTAAACTAAAAATATTCTATAGTATTTCATTTCTTTTCAAGTCTAGGATTTATATTTATTGCAAAATATTTAGTTTCCATTTATTTTAGTATCTAGATAAAAATATATATTTAAATCGCCGTAATTATTTATAAATAGTGATATACTCCTCAATTTTAATCAATACAATGAGTTATCATTCATTTTCTCTTTGACCTTTCTTTCTAGTTTCTTCCATTCAATAAAAATTCCAACCATCGGAGCACCTTTTCCCATTATCTTAATTACCACTTATCATTATTATCTACGTATAACAACTCATCCTATCTTCGTCTGAAGGTAAGATACGGACTCAAGCTAAAAATATCACTATATTTTTACTGAATTTTCCATCGAAAAATGCTCAATAACTATATTGAAAATGATTTTAGTAGTAATAGATTAATTATTATTTTATATGTTTTATAGGTAGTAATTAGCACTCCTTGTATAAACTTCTAAAACTTTTAACGAAATTGGATCTAATTACAATCAACTAATGTCGGTAAAGATTTTAACACTTTTTATTGATGTCAATATTTATTACTACTAAAATTTATATTTGTTGCAGTGAATAGCTATTTTCACATATATTTGGTTGAATTATGTCCCAATTTATGTGACTTACTTTTCTGAGTTAGTCCCAAAATGAATGACACAATTCTATATTAAGTAAGAATTAACTATAAAATGTCTATACCCTTAATATGATTTACACACACACAAACTTCTATCATTCATTATTAACCACAAATTTTAAAAATCTTTATTTCTTTATTAAACTCCTTGCCTAGTCAAACTACCTCACATAAAATAAGAAGGAGAGAGTCGTAAGTGATTTTCCATTATTTTTAGCGAGAGTTTATTTTTCAACATGCATTTTCTAGTGAGCTTATTCGTTGCGAAATATGTGGTAAAATCATGTTCAGTAGAATAAATTTCTCATCGACTCGCATTGGAAAAATATTTGTTTCTAGTTGAGAGAACATGATTCCAATTAATGACATTATTGTACGCAATAGAGGAAGATATTGTAGCATGTTGTTAATTTGATCTAATTTGCACTTTGCATTGCATGCAGTTATTTGCTCATTTAACCCATCATTTTAAGAAAGTAAAAAGAGGAGTCAACACTTGAAAAATTATTTTGCTACCATCTTCAACAACATTCATTCTTCATTCTCAAAATGCAAGTGGATCCCAACAAACTGTTGAGTTTTTGGCCTTTTTCCCTTCCTATGTGGATACATAAAAGTCCATGATTTTGGATTTTCCTTCCTTTCCTTTGTGGATAAATTTAGCCCAAATTTGACTAACCCACTTTTTTCCACAAGTCCAGTACTATGGTGCATATGTAATACTTTCTTGTGGGCCTTATTGAAGAAGAATCACAAGAGATTGAGAGCATTCATATCCAAGCTTCTTTTAATGTCTCACATGCATGATTTTAGAAAAGATTGAATCTGCAACTCAATTTTGAATTATAAGTTTTGCTTGATATTTTTTTATTTTCTCGTCTAAGTAAATTTGATATCTTCTTCAGAAGATTTTTTAGAGAGTTGTATTATGAGTTTGTCTTCCATTACAACTTCCCACAAATCATAAGCCTCAAGCTAAGACTTCATTTTAACGGCCTTAATTTGATAATTTTCACCATTGAAGGTTTATGGGTTATTGAGAGAAAGATTATTGCTTTCTATGATTTGAAAATAAAGTTCAAAATAGAATTATTAAAAATGGTTAAAAGTAGCTCGGGTTAAAAATAAAAATACGAGTTAAAATTGACCCTGCGTTAAAAATAAAAGAACAGGTCAAAATTTTGTTGAAAATAGGTATGAAAATAAATTAGTTGAAAATTCTTCTTCATGAACTCAAACATCCATTAAGATCAATGGTAGGCTCTGATAGTACTGTTATGGAATGAAAGAAATTAGAAAAAAAATTTAAAGAGAAAATAAATGATAACTCTTTGTATTGATTCTTTCATTCACTCAAATAGAAATCACTATTTTAAAATAATTAAAGATAATAAAATATATTATTTTCCTTCTATATACTAAACTAAAAGGAAATTAATTTTTTTTAAAAAAAATGTAAACCCTAGACTTGAAAGAAAATTAGATACTATAGAATAATTTGACTAAAAAGAAAAAAATAAATTTTTTTTACCAAATTTCAATAGGAATACTATATATATATATATATATAGATAGATAGATAGATAGATAGATAGATAGATAGAGAGAGAGAGAGAGAGAGAGAGAGAGAGAGAGTTGCAAGCAGCAATTAAAGCACTTGTATATTCTGTAGGCTTTTTCAACATAGTTTTAGTGAAGTTGAAAACATGTCTTTCAAAGTTGATTGTGTTTGGATACAAATTTGTCATTTTTATTTGTAAATAGTGATGAATTAAGTGTTTGGCTATAACAAATATTTTATCTTCGGCAATTTTTTTTCTTCAATTTATGTGATGAAAAATTTATTCCACAAAAAAATTGAAGAGTTGAGGGTAAAAATCATATCTAAACTATTCTAGTTTTTTGAATTTTTGTCCTGAACTATTAAGAGTGTGAACTATACCTAGACGCTAACTAGACCTAATATTTGTTTACAGACACTATTCTAGGCATGTTTACACATAAAGTTTTCATCCATCGACATATATAACGACTCTATAGCTGACACATTTCTTTACTTATTATTTTTTTTCAATTGATATCTTTAAAATAGTAAACCCCTTCAAAGTTAGGATATCGACGCCATGACCAATACGAGGCTAATGCTAAGAGTGTGGAGAAGAATATGTAGGATATTGTGGAGAGGAATAAATCAATTTATAAGGTTATAATTTTTAACCTCTAATAATAAATTTTAACCTAAATACTAATATTATTTATTTAGGTTTGCCACAAATCCCAATGGGATGACTTTTTCATACATGTGCAAGAATTTTTAAACAAAGAAGAGAGTGTTAGTGGGTGTATAATTTATTATCCATTGGGTGATAGTTTAGGTAGGAAACTCACACTCTCAATTTTTCACATATGAAACTCAAGTAAGAAATTGGAATTATTTAGATGTCTTTCTGATCTTTAATCAAACTTAAGAAGTAAAAAAGATATTTGAAGATTTTACTTTTAAACACGTCATGATATTATTATAATAAAATAATTCGTAGTATATATAAAATAATAAAAAGATGATACTCTTTCCTTTCTATTTTGACTTTTGTGTGAAGATTTAACAATTTAAGGAGTTGAACAATTTTTTTCATAATTTTTAAATAATTACCTATGTTTTCATCGCGGTGAATGTTAGTTATTACATTCTAAGTTATTTATTGAGCAGTTCAATTTTTCTTTTAAAATATATTTATCTAGAGTAAAGTCTTCTGCTGAGTAAGTAAGTCAGGCAAAAGGTTCGCTTGGGGCTAACAATGGTTCTTGAGTGCCGGTCATATTAAGGGTGTAAACTCGGGGCGTAACATAGAGTAGCTAGCAGTAGTCTTAAAGTACTTGAATATTGTGTAAGTTTTCAACATAATTTGAGTGAAGTTGAAAACATGTCTGTCAAAGTTGATTGCGTTTTGATATAAATTTGTGTTTTTTATTTCTAAATAGTAATGAATCGAAATATGTGTTTGGCCGTAACAAATATTTTATCTTCCTTCAAAATTTTTGGTTTCAATTTATGTGATGAAAATTATATTTCACAAAAAATTGAAAAGTTGAGGGTAAAAAACATATCTAAACTATTCTAGTTTTTGAATTTCTACATGAACTATAATGTTAAGGAGTGTAAAATACATCTAGAAGTTACTTCTTTAGTTTAAGAAAAAGAGTTTTCTTATGGTCTTAAATAATATATAGACACACACATACATAAAAAAGAAACATTCTATAATGTTTCGTAATAAACTTATAGATTCTCAAATTCCTAATCCTCATCATTCATAAATTTAAGTTTATTCCAAGAAAACACAGGTAGATGCATTTTCTTGACAAATAAATGATCTTTCATCTTGTGTTTTCAAGTATGATAATTACTACTATTCAAACAAACTGTCTTGCTCATATTTGAATTTATCATTCAAAACAACAACGCCATGCTCTGATACCACTTTGTTGGGAAAGACAAGCACAAAATAAATGTGCACGACAAAGCTATAGCGGAAGAAAATCCAAGTAAAAAATTATCCTTTTATTTGGACCAAGAGAAGACAAAATAATGCAAGAATAAAATATTTTGTGCAGCAAACAAATCAACCAAGCATGCAAATAAATCAACACACGAGACATCAAAGTTTAACGTGGAGAACATCTTCGGTGTGAAGAGTATAAACCACATGGTCAAAGCTCCACTATAATCACCAAGATTTAAAAAAGTGTTCTCAAAAACAGAAGACCAATAAAGTGTCAAACAATGAGCAACACAACTACAAGATAACACAAAAAAACTATAGAAATAAATAAAGCAAAAACACCAAATCCGCAACTACTGTTCATGACCTAAAATATGGAGTTACAGGATTACAAATCACCACATCTCAGTTCCCAATTAAATACTACTTTAAAAAGAATAAACTGTCCAAAAATAAGATCAATCAGACAAGAAACAAAGCGAGAATCACGATTTGAAATTCATTGCTAGGGCTTGTGCGAAATTCTGCATTTTCTCACTTTTTCTCTCTATATGAATGCTCTGAATATCTTGTGATTATTCTCCAATAAGGCTCAAAAGAAAGTCTTACATATGCACCATAATATTGGGCATCGAACAAAAGGGAGCTAGTCAAATTTGCGCTAAATTAATTCACAAAGGAAACAAAGGAAACTCAAAACCTTGAACTTTTATTTATCCACATAGAAAGGAAAAAGGCCAAAACCCAACATTTTGTTGAGATCCACTTGCATTTTTTAGAATGAAGAATGAATGTTGTTGAAGATGGTAGTGAATTTTTTTTTAAGTGTCGACTCTTCTTTTTACTTTCTAAAAACGAAAAGTTAAATGAGCAAATTATAACAACATGTATTACAAAAGTGCACATTAGATCAAATTAATCACATGTTAAAATATCCTCTATTGCATACAATAATGTCATTAATTGGACTTTTCTTCTCACAACTACAAACAATCTTTTATTCCAATGCGAGTCGGTGAGAAATTTATGTTATTGAAAATGATTTTACCACTTATTTCTCAACGAATAAGCTCACTGGAAAATGCACGTTGGAAAATAAACTCTTGCTAAAAATAATGGAAAATCACTTCCTAATTTTTCATATGAAAATATTACTACCCTCTCCTTCCCATTTTATGTGAGGTAGTTTGACTCGGCACGAATTTTAAGAAAGAAATAATGATTTCTAAAATTTGTGGTCCAAAATAATTGATAGAAATTTGTCTGGTTGTAAATCATTTTGTTAAGGGTAAATAGATATTTTATAGTTAAATTGTTACTTAATATAGAAATGTGTAAGTCACATAAATTAGGACAGAGGGAGTATATTTTTCTCACCCATTCAATCGAATATATGTGAAAATAGATACTCACTGCAACAACAATAAATTTTAGCAGCAATAAATACAGACATCAATAAAAAGTGTTAAAATCTTTACCGACATTAGCTAATTTTCATTATATCAATTGTCCCCCAAAAGTCTTTAGAAGTATATACAAAGAGTGCTAATTACTACTCCCTCCATTCAAGATTAACTTAAGCTTTGAGCCCTTTTCCATTTTTCAAATTAACTTAAGTTTTCTACCTCCAAGACTATTTTAAAATATTCTTCTGATTTTACCCTTTAAGTTAGAATTGGAATTAGTTATTATAATTAAGGTTTAGTTAGTTTTGACAATAATTAATGAGAATAAGAATTGAAAATTATGTTCATTTTATGTCCTAACCTACTTTTCCTAAAGGGTGTGAAACACCTTAAAACTTAAGTTAATATGGAATGGAGGGAGTACTAAAAACACATATTTAATTATAATTAAGATATTACTACTAAAATCATTTTTAATATAGTTATTGAACATTTTTTGATGAAAAATTCAGTAAAAATATAGTAATTTTTTTAGCTTGAGTCTGTATATTACCCTCTGACTAATATAGGATCAGTTGCTATAAGTAGATAAAAATTATAAGTGGTAATAAAGAGAATGAAAAAGGTCCTCGGATAGTTGGACTTGTTATGAAATGGAAGAAATTAGAAAGAAAAATGTAAGAGAAAACGAATGATAGCTCTTTGTATTGATTCTGTCATTGATTCAAATTGAAGAGTACATCACTATTTAAATATAATTATAGTGAATAAAATATATTATTTTCCTTCTAGATACTAAAACAAATAGAAACTAAATAATTTGAAATGAAGTAAATCCTGGACTTGAAAAGAAATTAAATACTATAGAATCTTCTTAGATTAAAAAGAAAAAAGTACAAAAATTGTACCAAATTTCAACATTCCCCCTCAAACTCAAGTTGGCGTATCTAACTTGAGTTTGAACACTTAATTATTCTTGAAAAATATCTTCTACTTAATTTTGTTTGGGCAAATAATATAATTCATCCTCACATTCTTCTTCCATTTAATAGAGCTTGTGATTTATCTTGAGTGTCTTTGAACTTGCACACTTTTGTAACATGATTTTTTTTGTTTGGAACTTCTAGATAATGCATCAGATCTCCACCAACATTATTTTTCCAAGTATGTTTTCTTCTTGAAATATTTGTAAGGAGGATAATAAACTTTTATTTTTTGATAATTTGCATAAAATACACCTTTAACAACTTTATCTTCTGAGAGCTCTTCTTTGTTCTTGTGTTTAAAGATCACTAATAAATTCTACAAAAGAGATGGTATAGATCTTTAGACTCTTTCAAAAGGAGAGAATTTAGACTCAAATCTCTCGGGAATAGTTACAAGAATCTTTTTAACTATTCTATTATATTTAAAGTCCTCACCAAGCAACATATTTCTGTTGACAATCCAAAGAAATTATGTCGGAATAATTAGTGATAGTATCACCCTCATGTATCATAAGAGATTCAAAATCTCTTTTTAAATTCAGAATTTAATTTTGTCTGCCCTGGTCACTTCCTCGGTACTCATTCTGCAAGTTTTTCCTAAACTTCTTTTGTTGTCTCACATGCAATGATTTTAAAAAAGATTGAATCTGCAACTAAATTTTAAATTACAATTTTGACTTTATAGTATTTTTATTTTCTCTTCTGAGTGAAGTTTGATTTCTGCATCAAAAGATTTTCAGGGAGTTGTTGTATGAGTTTGTTTTCCATTACAGCTTCCTACAAATCATAAGCCTCAAGATAAGACTTCGGCACAAATTTGATAATTTTTCACCATTGAAGCTTTGTGGGGCATTTGAAATAAAGGTTATTGCTTGCTATGATTTGAAATTAAGATTTCAAGTAGTATAGATTAAAAATTGACCCTACATAAAAAATAAAAGCACATGTTAAAATTGGGTGGAAAATAGGTATGAAAATAAATTGATTGAAAATTCTTCTGTAGTGAACTCACACATCCATTAAGATCGATGGAAGACTTTAATACCACTGTTATGGAATGGACAAAAACTAGACAGAATAATGAAAGAGAAAATGAATGATAACTCTTTGTATTGATTCTTGCATTGATTCAAATAGAAGAGTACCTCACTATTTATAAATAATTAAAGAGAAACAAAAATATTATTTTCCTTCTAGATACTAAACTAAAAGGAGACTAATATTTTGTAATTAATGTTAACCCTAGAGTTGAAAAAAAATTAAATACTATAGAATATTTTTAGACTAAACAGAAAAAAGTAAAAATATTCTACCAAATTCCAACAAGATTACTGTAACTAAATATATATATACATACATACATACATACATATATATATATATATATATATATATATATATATATATATATATATATATATATATATATATATATATATATATATATATATATATATATAAAGAGAGAGAGAGAGAGAGAGAAAGAAGATATCAATAGTTAAAGCACTTGAATATTGTGTGACCTTTTCAACATAGTTTGAATCAAGTTGAAAACATATATTTCAAAGTGGATCGTGTTTGGATATAAAGTTGTCTTTTTTATTTGTAAAAAGTGATGAATTGGGTGTTTGGATGTAACAAATATTTTATATTCGGTACTTTTCATTATTTCAATTTATGTGATGAAAAATTTATTCAACAAAAAATTTCAAGAGTTGAGGGTTTAAAACATATCAAAACTATTCGAGTTTATGAATTGACGACATGAACTATTAGGAGGTTGAAATACACCTAGAAGCTAACAAGACCAAATATTTTTTACAAACACTTTTCTAGACATGTTTAACCATGAAAAGTTTTGTCCACCTGACATATATAACGACTCTATTTGCTGGCACATTTATTTTTGAAAATATTTTTTTTCAATTGATTTCTGTTAACCAGTAAACCCCTTCCAAGTTGGGGATATCAACGCCAGGAATAATATGAGGCCAAGGCTAAGATGGTTGAGAAGAATATGTTGAATATTGTGGCGAGGAATAAATCAATTTATAGGGTGGTAATTTTCAACCTCTAATCTTATATTTTAATCTAAATCCTAATATTATTTGCTTATGTTTTCCACAAATCACAATGGAATGAATTTTCCATACATGTGCAAGAATTTTAAAACAAAGAAGAGAGTGTTAGGCAATGTGTATTTCGCTAACTATTCGGTGATAATATAGGAAGGAAACTCACACTCTCAATTGTTCACCTATACAACTCAAAAAGAAATTGGAATATTTTAGATGTCTTTTTTATCTTTAACTCAAACTTAGAATGTAAAATAATATTTGAAAATTTTACTTTTAAACATGTTATGATATTTTTATCATACAATCATTCGTAATATATATAAAATAATAAAAAGATGATACTCTTTATGCTCTATTTTAATTTTTTGTGAAGATATTTACTATTTAAGGAGTTGAACAATTTCTTCGTAATTTTTTAAATCATTACCTATGTTGTAATGTCAATAAATGTTATTTATTACATTCTTAGTTATTTATTGAACTAATCTATTATTCTATTAAAATATATTTAGCTTGAGTAAATATAACAATCGGGTTTCGCCGTTATAGAAATGCCAATGGGTAAAAATCGGGGTTGGAAAAACTTTTCGTAGTACTAGGATTTTTCCAACCTTGTTCAGATTTGGAAGAATTCAGAGTCATCAAGGTGTAGGGAAATCTGGTAGAAATAGGATGGTGTAAACGTATATTTGATTACATGAATGGACAGACAAATCTTTAAGTAATTTGTACGACTTTACATAATCGTATTTGGATAAGTAGGTCATCGGATATTTATTTTGGCGTTAAGGACATTTTCTTAGCGTAGTGAGTTAAGTGGGTGTTGTAAAAAAGGAGAAGTGAAATCCCATTCAGGAGCTCACTTCCTAGCTTAGTGTCGTTGCAACGGGAATCTTGTCGCTATAGCTGCCGCTACAACGGGATGGGTGCTGCAGTAGCTGACGAGGCAGGGACAGAATTAAAGGATTTTTGGGATTTTTCAAGACGAACTCACTGGTTCGCTTTGTGGCGCTGCAGTGACACCACTGATGGGTGTCGCTGTAGCGGTATGTCAGGTTTTAAAATCGAATAAAACCATTAGACGATCTTATTTTGTATTTTTTGACTTTTTGAGTTAAGAGACAATCCCTGGGCTATTTCAAATCGTTTTCCACCTTTTTTTAGTACTAGAGGTAAGCTTTCACTCACCCAATTCATCTTTCAATCCGTCTAATGTTTTTTAGTGGGAGAATATTGATGGGGAATGATTTCTTGATGAATCATCATGTGGAATTAACCTTAAATTGACTAGTTGAGGTCATTGTTTTTGACCTACGGTTCATAGATTGTTAGTATTTAGGGAATTTGGTGTTTCTTTGTTGATTTCCGTAGATAAATTGTTGTTTGCAGACCACGAACAAGCGGAACGAATCCGGAAAGGGAAGGATCAAGTTGTCTAGGGTTTCAAGCTTGTTTCGAGGTAGGTGATGGTTGTGATTCTATGATTTTGTGATATACACTTGCTTTGAAATTAGATATATGAATAGCGATACCATGAATCATGTCTTGAATGTGTGATCTTGATGTGTTATTGTAATATGTGATTGGTATTGGTTGCAACGTTCTGACTGTCACGAATGGGGAGCACCACCTAGAAGTAACATGGCGTACTTGACCTCTCGGAGGTCTTATACAAGCCCATAGTCATCATTCATCGCACTTTAATAGGTAAATTTAGAAGAAAATCTAAAACATTCATAGCATATCATATGATAGAACATCACTTCCATTATATATAAAATATCATATTGACATAGTTAGACTCTTAGTGTCTTTTGCCATCTTAGACTGAACATCATTAGAGTAAATTAGGGAATAGACCCTTACAACATAAAATATTACTTAGCTAATACATTACTTTACATAAAATATGACATAGGAAATCCTTGAACTTAAGGATCCCTTTCCTTGAGCTTGAGAAACACATATCAAGCCCCTTCACTTTAGAAACTTCCTTTAAGCATCCATAACCTACAGTTTATGAGAAAAGGTGAAGAAGAATGGTGTCAGTACAAGAATGCACTAAGTATGGCAACCATGCAAAAACATGTATTTAAAGGGGACATTTTACTTTGAAACCATGCATCATGCCTTTTGTAAAACCTCATAAAAGTTGAAATTGTAACACTCCGAAAGTCTAAGACGTGTTGTAGAGACTAACATGAGGGTCTAAAGGTTGTGTCACTTTTTTAAGGTCAATAATAGTGTATAAACGTTATTTAGGAAGTTTCAGAACCAAAACGTCAAGGAACGCCCATGACGTCTGTAAGCTAGTTCAAGAGGTGCTAGTGTGCCTTAACCTAATTGACTAAGTTTTAGGAGTCGAAAAATGATGAAATTTGGTGCGAATATGTCTAACGCGTATTAGAGTTAGTTTATAGTCGAAACGCCCAGGTATGACTCCCCAAGGACCAACCAAGGTCCCTTGAGGAAGACCCTTGCAATTTGTGGCAAAAGCTGCCAAGAGACAGTGTCTACAAACGGTGCCAATCGATGAGGCGTGGTCCAATTGATGGGGAGTCGATGGCCACCATCGATAGACACTTATTCAATTTGGACAAGGGTCATTTTGAAAAGTCTCTGTCACCAACGACGGACCAACAGGACGGTTAGTTCTTTGGCCGTCGATTGACAAACGGGGCGTGGGTCGGGGTTTCGTCTGTCAAGACACTGTCTTGCTGCACGTTTTTAAGTTAACTAAATTAATTAATTAGGTGGTTGGTTAATTATTTAGGTTTTAAAGGAGGTATAATTAAGTTAGTTAATGACCTATATAAAGAACCTAACCGAATTAAACTAACCTAACCCTCATAATTCCCAAAACCCAAATTGCTCTTCCTTCTCTATTCTTTCTCTCTCCCCAGTAGAAGAACACCATAGAAGACCAAGTTCAAGGGGGTTCTAGGTATGAAAAATGTCAAGCTTATCTATCACACTTCATCAACTAACAAGGTATGGTATTCCTTTCACCTTTGGGATCTCTTTCCCGAAAGGGTTCCGCTAAATTGATTTCAAAAAGATGAAATTCAAGTGGGTTTTCTTCCAATACGGAATTGATATTGTGAATTGCTTTCATTATCATTCCTTTTGGTTATAATGAGTATGCTAACATGTATTATAACTCAATTATGTCACTTCTTGATGAATTGACCTAGTTTGTGAAAGATGATCTTTTCCCCTTTACCCTAGATTGTGATCTTAAATTGAATTGTGTAGTATTGGTACAATTTAGTAATTGCAGATCATGAATTTGACCTAAGTCTCCAACCTTAGGCAATGAACTAGTGATGGATTGTTGTGTAGTTATTCAATTGACTTTATCTTTATGTTGTTTACTATTTTGTGATGGTATTACAACCATTGTTGGGTTTAATTGAGAATGTTTGATGGTAAGACCTTGATGATGGCTTGTGAAGGAGATTGGGGTAAGTCTTGTGATCTCAATTCTTTACTTCGATTATGATTACTTATGTTTAGTGATGAAGTTATATTGAAGTATACCTTGTGATTAAGATTGATTAGGGTTGGTATAATGTTGAGTTGAAGTATTGACTATGGATTGTGAGTTGTTCTCTAAAACAAATTAATAGGGTTTAGGGTTTAGGGTTTGTTATAAGTATGGTGATAACTTAACAATGTGCCTTATCAGGATGTGATTATGTAAATGCGCTAACCTCACATGTATGAATTGTAATGAAAGGAAAATATTCATGCAATTCTTATTGATCTGTGATGATGATTATATAAGGGATAGAACCTATGACCCAAATTAAGCTATGATCATTAATAAAGGATTAAAGACATTTCAAAAAGGGACTTTAGCTTAGCACCGAGTGAACTAGAGTGAGGAGTGTCCCGTCCCACATAAGGAAGGTAGGATCACTAACGTACTCATGAGATTGGAGACTATAATGCATTTAGCATAAAGAGGTTCCCAACTATATCTCCTACTTCTTCAACTATGTTGCATCTATAGGAATACTAGCGAGTGGATCCACGTAGTTGCTATGTTCATGTTGTGGTACTACCTTGGCAAGTAGTCCGCCTTCTTTCGGTGTATGGTTCCATGACACCGAATTCCACATTTTCTCACTTTGTATATGTTGGTTAAGGCAATATGTTCCCAAAATGTAAAACGAATTAATGGAATGAACTCTAACTAGGATGACCTAAGGGGTTTAATTTAGTCTAGGTAGGGGTATAGGACTCTACCTATACATTGCACTAGTTAGCCTTGAGGGAAGTCTTGGGAGGATGTTCTTATGTATGTATATGCTTATAAATGTAAATAATATGTATATGATGATCTTACATGTTGATGTCACCATATGATGTTGATTCCACTTATGAAATATGTGTTTGGTCTCTATTGGTAAAGCATGATGGTATGTACTCTTAATGATGTAGTATGTGGAGTTGGGCATTGTTTATGGTTCTTGTTAGGTTTACTTGATTGATTAAGGTTATGGGGATTTGCTTGGTCATTGCACTAGTGGACTTAATGAGAGTTCATGAGTAATTGTCTTTCTTTGGTTATGATGTTATGAACTCTTGTCTATGCTTGTTGATGTTATAACTTGATGATAAAGTTGTCTAGATTATGTGTTCAAGTATGTTGGTATGCATGATTGACTTGACTAGACTTAGTATGGTTGATCTTGTGAGGTACATGGTCTTGACTTAATGAATATGTATTATTGACTTGTATTGGTTCTTGAATGTGCTTAAGGCTTTTCAAAGTAAAATAACATGTTTTAATGAAATGTCCCTTTTTAGCATGATTTCTATGATGTGTGTGCATATGGTCTCATACTTAGTACAAGTGATGTACTACCCAATTTTTCTCCATTTTCCCCAATATTTAAGGTTTCAGTCGTTGAAGAGTTTTTGAGACGACTTTGAAGGAAGACTTGAATTCTCATTTTCCAAGTTGGGTAGGTCCTCACCTTCCGAGGGAAATACCACTATCAAGTTATTGATGTTGTTCTAGTTATAAGACTTCTAGTTCTTTCCTTTTCATCTGAGTACTAAAGATTGTATAGCCTATGTGTGGCGTTATTACATTGATGTATGGGCTACACCCAATTGTTGTACTCTTGTTTAGATGGTTATAAGATGATACATCCGTTTAAGACTATGTTATATCTTATATGTCTATGTGCAATTAAAGTAGAAGAGTATGTAATCTTCTTATACGAAGGGTCCATGTATACTCGATATGAATATATTATGTGTATGCGAGAGGTCTATGTAAGCCTCATGATAGATAAAAGAAAAGTTTTAAATTTTCCGCATTTTTAACCTATGAATGTAATGATGTAAACTAAGAGGCTAGTCTTATTCCTCTCCGAGGACGACAACGCTGGTTACGTCTACGGGGTGCTCCCCCGATGTGACAAACTTGGTATCATAGCATGAGGTTGAATATCTTTAGAATCGATGTCTAACTCAACCACGTCAATGTAGACTCTTACTCATAATTGTGAAGCACCACACTTATGAATAGGAAACTATATGATGATTAGGAAACTCTCATCTTCTTTGAAATCCAATATTGTGCCTCTAGAGTCTTGAGTCTATGTGCCCTTAGAATCTAATCCTTTTATTGTGATTATAGGCAATGAATACTGGAAGAATAACCGCTCGAAGACTTGATGAAGAGATAGCCAATGCGGGAGTTCCTCCTCGGGGAAATCAAGTCCCTCCTCTTGAAGAAGTTGCTAATGATAACCATGCTCCGGTTAATCCTCCACCTTTGACGGATGGTGACAAAAGGGCAACCTTTCGTCAAATGGCTCAAGTCATTACTACACAAGAACAAGTCTTCACTACTCAAGCACAAGCCATGACGAGCCAAGCTAATCTAGAGGTGGTACCCCGAGGAAACCAACATGTTGGCACCATGGCCTCCCGTTTGAGGGATTTCACTAGGATGAATCCCCCTACTTTCTATGTGTCCAATGTTGAGGATGACCCCAGAGTTCATCGATGAAACCTACAAGATTCTCTATTCTATGGGGTTGACTACTAGTGAGAAGGACGAGTTAGCCACTTATCAACTCAAAGATGTGGCCCAAACATGGTACGTCCGATGGAGACACAATAGGCCTTTAAGGGGTGGAACGGTGACATGGGTGATTTTCACGAAGGCTTTTCTTGATCGGTTCTTTCCTAGAGAGAAGAGGGAAGCCAAAGTGGAAGAATTCATCAACCTTCATCAAGGAGGTATGAGTGTACTTGACTACTCTTTGAAATTTACTAAATTGTCAAATTATGCTCCTTTCTGGTTTTCGACCCTAGGGATGAAATGAGCCGCTTTGTGAAGGGAGTGTTGGATGACTTGAAGAAGAATGTCGTTCGGCTATGATACATGATAATATGAACATTTTTTGTCTCATGGTTCATGCTCAACAACTGGAAGAGACAAGGGTTACTAATGTTGAACTAGTAGAACTTGATATGTTTGATTTTGATGTCATTTTGAGTATGGATTGGTTGCATGTTTGCTTTTCTTCCATAGATTGTAGAACAAGCGTGGTGAAGTTTAACTTTCCAAATGAGCCCGTTTTAGAGTGGAAGGGGGAAAATTATATTCCTAGAGGTCATATTATTTCTTGTCTGAAAGATTGTAAGGTGATCTCTAAAGGGTGATTATACCATATAGTAAGAGTAAAGTGGCGCGTTCGTGGAGGCAAACCGAAGGAAGAGCAAAAGGAAGGTTGGGTGCTTGTGGGGCGCGGCCATCCGGCCTCGAATAGGAGGGGGCAACGCTCTGGATCCTCCCTGCTTGCAGAAATGAATGGATCAGAAAGGGGCTTGGTTCTCTATTTCCGGGCCGGGGGTGAAGGCCATAAGAGAAGATTGCCCTACCGGTAAGGAAGAGGGGAAAAAAGTGCTGTCATCTATCTCGACCAGTTTCCCGAGGCGTTGGAAATCCAGACCGGCTCAGAGAATCACTCTCGCTATTTAGCCCTCGTTCCGCCAACAAAGAAGTCATCCTTGACGATTTCCCATTCCTTCCCTATTTAGGCTCTGAAATTCCTCCTATTGAGTAGGTACCCATAATGAGGGAATTTTTGGAGGTCTTTCCTAATGATCTTCCCTATATTCCTATCGAATGGGAAATTGATTTTTGTATCGACTTGATACCGGATACAAATCCCATTTCGATTCCTCCTTATCGGATTGCTCCGGTTGAATTGAAAGAGTTGAAGGCCCAACTCAAAGATTTACTACACATGGGCTTTATTCGGCTTAGTATTTACCCATGGGGTGATTCGGTATTATTCCTGAAAAAGAAAGATGGGTCTCTTAGAATGTGTATCGATTACATTCAACTCAACAAATTTACAATCAAGAACAAGTATCCTTTCCCTCGAATTGATGATTTATTTGATCAACTCCAATGTGCGAGTTACTTTTCCAAGATTGACTTGAGGTTGGGATATCACCAACTTAGGGTGAGAGGTGAAGATATTCCCAAGACGGCAATTTGAACAAGATATGGTCACTATGAGTTCTTAGTAATGTCCTTTGGTCTCACTAATGCTCCGTCAGCGTTTATGGACCTTATGAATAGGTTGTTTCGAAGTTACCTAGATTCATTGTCATTTTCTTCATTGACGATGTCACGACCTGGATTCTGGAATCCGGATCGCAACCGGCGTCGTTGACCTCACAGAGGTCGCGGACAAGCCTCATCTTGCATTCATCACATTCTTCCAGTTAAATTTGCGGAAAATGTAGGTTAAATTTGCGGAAAATTTAGGACAAGCCTCATCTTGCATTCATCATATACTAAGCTAAACATAAGAGAACAACCATCTAACATAAAGAATCATTTCAAAACTGAAGATGAATATATCATAAATAGTTTGCCAAACACAACCTTATTACAAAGCTGCAAAATGAAGGTACGAAATAAACGCTAGGGACAACATCCACTAGCTATGTCTAAAACTAAGGCTAGACTAAATCAGAGCATCCTCGAAATCATGAGGACCTACCAAATGGTTTGGAGAAATGATGAAGTCCAAACCGCTGCAAGTGTCGTCAACCTGTCCTCTGACCTGCACCTATGAAAATAGTAAATATTAGGGGGTTAGTTCACCACTTGTACTAAGTATAGGTGTATGCACACATAAACATAAAGCTATGCATGACCAATGAAAGCTCATCCTAAGAAACATGTCATTTCTGGAAAGTCTAGTCATTAGACTTTTCTAATTCGTTAGTTGTGAATTGTGGTATGAATATGATGTATTTTAATGCATTCAAAGAACACAACTCATTTTCTATATGATTACAAGACATTAGTATCATCAACATAATTTTAGAACCACTCGGGCGAAGATTTGAATTTTTGATCCTCCAAACCCGAGAGCTCCTCTTTGTACACTTAGATTATTTTTCATTCTTTTTCTTCTTCTTTTTGTGTAGTTGAATAACTCCTTTGGTCCTATCTTTTACTTACAAGTGCAATGATTCATTGTAGTCCCATACCCACAATGAATCAAGTAAGTAATTGAAGAGATTAAGGAAATGACTTAACTACAATTTGGTGCATGAATATATTTATAAGTCAATACTTATTGACTATACTCATTCTTTAGTTGATTGCATAATGTGCTTGGGGCATATCATTAAAGCTTATGATGTTGCTGACCTTGGGCATGAATTCTTTATAAACCAATCTTTAGTGACTATTCCTATTATTGTATTATTGGCCTAATGTAAGAAGTCATTATAAGCCAATCTTATTTGGCAAATATATTTTGCCAATTATGTAAAATCATTATAAGCCAATTTATTTGGCTTATCATTTTCATAACATGAGGATTCATTATTAGTTATGCCCTTTACTTATTGTAAACTTTATTGGACACGATTTGACTATCCTTACAACAAGTTATTCATTACATCAAGTATTCCTTACATTTCATAAGCCATTCTCTATTGGTTATGCCATTGATTTCATTACTTTCATGTTTTATATATTATACATTTCCTATACACGAGACCTTGGAATCGTTGATATAGCATTAAGACATCTCAAGTGAGGACCCAACATATGGGACCTCAACCCGAGGGCCTTCTTTAGCAAACACAGAGTCTGCTTCTTTCGTTCATTCGTACTTCACATTATTCATTTCATTCATTCATAGGCTGATGTGAACACCAGCTCTACCTAGGATGAAGTTTAAGACTCTCATCGGGATCATGAAGTGCAATGACCAAGAATGACCTAATGTCATTACTTGAATCTGATTTCACCTCCTGATTGTCTTGCACAAACACCTTCGGTATCGTTCATTTCATTATGTTTCATACT